>SJYT01069345.1:0-15109 GCA_006410635.1 Cephalophus harveyi | reverse complement strand
TGTGTATAAGAGACAGAAAGAAAGCTGAGCGCCGAAGAATTGATGCTTTTGAACTGTGGTGTTGGAGAAGACTCTTGAGAGGCCCTTGGACTGCAAGGAGATCCAACCAGTCCATCCTAAAGGAGATCAGTCCTGGATGTTCATTGGAAGGACTGATGCTAAAGCTGAAACTGCAATACTTTGGCCACCTGATGCAAAGAGCTGACTCATTTGAAAAGACACTGATGCTGGGAAAGATTGAGGGCAGGAGAAGGGGACAACAGAGGATGAGATGGTTGGAGGGCATCACCTACTCAATGGACATAGGTTTGGGTAGACTCCGGGAGTTGGTGATGGACAGGGAGACCTGGCATGCTGCAGTCCATGGGGTCGCTCAGGACACGACTGAGTGACTGAACTGAACTGAACACAGTCAAAGGCTTTGGCATAATGAAGCAGAAGTAGGTGTTTTTCTGGTATTCTCTCACTTTTTCGAAGATCCAATGAATGTTGGCAATTTGATCTCTGGTTCTCCTGCCTTTTCGAAATCCAGCTTGAACACCTGGAAGTTCATGGTTCACGTACTGTTGAAGCCTGGTTTGGAGAATCTTGAGCAACTTGTAACCACCAAAATAGCCTACGGTCAGTACGTAGTTAAATTCTGGTACATCCATACTCTGGAATACCACTCAGCAATAGAAGGGAATAACAACTTGGATGGATCTCCAAAGCATGAATGGAAAAAGACAAATTCAAGGATCATGCACTGTATTATTCTATAACATTCTCAAAACTACAAATTATAAAAATGACCAAATTAGTAGCCACTGAGAGGAGGAGTGGGTGTGACTCCAATAGGGTAGAAAAAGGGAAATGTTTGTGGTGATGTAACAGTTCTGTACTTTGATGGTGGTTACATGAATCCACAACTGTGGCAAAATGTCACAGAACTATACACAATGTCAGTGTCTGGGTTTTGTTATTGTACTATAATTGTGGAAGATTTAAACACTGGGGGGAGTGGGATCAAAGATACACAGGACATCTCTCTACTATCTTTGTGGTGTGTGCTAAGTCGCTTCAGTCGTGTCCAACTCTTTGCAACCCTATGGACTATAGCCTGCCAGGCTCCTCTGTCCATGGGAGTCTCCAGGCAAGAATACTGGAGAGGGCTGCCATGCCCCTCTCCAGGAGATCTTTCCAACCCAGGGATCAAATCTGTACCTCCAGCATTGGCAGGTAAGTTCTTTACCACTAGCGCCACCCAGAAAGCCAATATTATCTTTGAACTTCCTCCCAATCTATAATTATTTTAAAATAAAGAGATTTTAAAATTAAATATAAAACACCAGGCCCAGATAGTTTTATAGGCAAGTTGTAATAATGTACCACAAGTGTTCTAGAATATAAAAATGAAACCCTCCTCTTCCCAACTCATTTTAATGAAATTAGTATTATCTGGTGGAAGATGACAACTCAAGGGCAAGAGAGGAAAGTTAGAAGCCCAACTGCAAACTTGAATGTAGATGTTACTAATATGTTAGTGAGTGAAATTCAAAAATGTGTTGAGACATAAGCTAAGAGAACATCATAACCAACTGGAAGTAATCTCTGGAACCCAAGGATGGTATTTAAGAACAGTGTACTAAAGTAGGCAGTTTAGACTATTCAGGACAATCCTTCTGGTAGGATATCTAATAATGTTGGACAAGACAGCAAAAAATGGTGTTTTGGAAATATCTTGATCAAAATCCAGGGGGAAGATCGGAGAGTGACATCAGCAAGGCGGCAGGCTAGAAATCTACAAATCCTTATTCCTCTGTGGAAACACTGACTATAGAATAATAAATGGACCAAAGTAGCCTTGTGAGAACCCTAGAAACCAGTTAATAAGCAGCAGCAACAACCAAGCGAGTGCCTGTCTGAGAAAAAGTCTCACTCCAAACAGTAGGAAATTTCATGGCATGTTTTTCGCTGGCCTTCCCCGTCCACACTCAGAGAAGGCAGTGGGTTCCTGGCTCCTGCTCTGGGGTGGAAGGAAACGAATGGAACTGGCTTGCAACGTGCTGACTTGTCGGGGACCTGCTGGGGCGCAGGTTCCTGTCTCTGACTCAGTGGTGACGAGAAGGCTGGCGTGGTTTGGATATCATGTGGGTGGTTGCTGAAAGCAGGGGTAGGTGCTGCTGCCAGAGACAGCTGCCAAGAGTCTGCAGGCCTGCAGGTGACTGGGGGCAAGATTATGGACAGACGGATACAACACTATATCTAAATCCCTGAGAAGTGGGGATGAGACGGCTACTCTGCTGGGAATCTGGAGTTAAAGCATACACAGACCAGCCCAGGGAAGATATATCCTCTAGAAAGTATTTGAAAGAACCCTGAACTTTCATACCAGGCTGATTAGTGAAGGCCTTCCCCTGAACAGGGGCAGTCTGCAAAGAATGGGCGAGGTGGGTGTCTTTTCAAATGCCCTGTTCCAACTATGGAACTGGCTTGCAACGTGCTGACTTGTCGGGGACCTGCTGGGGCGCAGGTTCCTGTCTCTGACTCAGTGGTGACGAGAAGGCTGGCGTGGTTTGGATATCATGTGGGTGGTTGCTGAAAGCAGGGGTAGGTGCTGCTGCCAGAGACAGCTGCCAAGAGTCTGCAGGCCTGCAGGTGACTGGGGGCAAGATTATGGACAGACGGATACAACACTGTATCTAAATCCCTGAGAAGTGGGGGTGAGACGGCTACTCTGCTGGGAATCTGGAGTTAAAGCATACACAGACCAGCCCAGGGAAGATATCCTCTAGAAAGTATTTGAAGGAACCCTGAACTTTCATACCAGGCTGATTAGTGAAGGCCTTCCCCTGAACAGGGGCAGTCTGCAAAGAATGGGAGAGGTGGGTGTCTTTTCAAATGCCCTGTTCCAACAAAAGATGACAAGACATACAAAGAAATAGGGAGACAGAGTAAATAGGGAGACAGAAATAGAGAAACAGAGTAAATCTCCAGAAACTCTCAAGAAACATAGGCCTGTTACTTACTGATACGTTTCAAAACAACTTCTTAAATATGCTCAACAGGCTGAAGGAGAAGAAAGATGGCAGGCAACTAAGTGAAATTAGGAAAATAATATATGAGAAAAATGAGACTCTCAACAAAGTAGAAATTGTAATAATAAACAAGTTTAGGAGCTGAAAAATCGAATAATTTGAGCTGTCTTCAAGAGACTCACTTTAGATCTAAGGGCACACACAAGTTGAAAGTGAAAGGATGGGGAAAAAGGTATTGCATACAAATAGTAACTGAAAGAGTACACTTCAATAATGGGTAGAACCACCAAAAAGAAGATTAATAAGGAAACAGAATTTGAATAACACTGCAGATCAACCAGACCTGACATATACATATATATATATATATGCAACACTTCATCCAATAGCAGCATTGTTCTCAAGTGTTTTTCAAAACAACTTCTTAAATATGCTCAACAGGCTGAAGGAGAAGAAAGATGGCAGGCAACTAAGTGAAATTAGGAAAATAATATATGAGAAAAATGAGACTCTCAACAAAGAAGTAGAAATTGTAATAATAAACAAGTTCAGGAGCTGAAAAATCGAATAATTTGAGCTGTCTTCAAGAGACTCACTTTAGATCTAAGGACACACACAAGTTGAAAGTGAAAGGATGGGGAAAAAGGTATTGCATACAAATAGTAACTGAAAGAGAGTACACTTCAATAATGGGTAGAACCACCAAAAGAAGATTAATAAGGAAACAGAATTTGAATAACACTGCAGATCAACCAGAACTGACATATACATATATATATATATATATATATATATATATATGGAACACTTCATCCAATAGCAGCATTGTTCTCAAGTGCTCTCAATGTTCGCAAGTGTTCTCAGCATTGTTCTCAATGTTCAATGTCCAGATTAGGCCATAGCACAAGTCTTAATAAACCTCTAAAATTTCAAGTCATACAAACTCTTTTTTAGTCACAAAGAAACCAGAAACAGCAGAAGGAAAAACTGGACAAATCATAAATTATACAAAACTAACACACTCAAACACCCAAGGGTAATCACAGGCTAAATTAGAAAATACCTTGAGACAAATGAAAACTATGGAATTGAGGGAAAGCACCACTCCAGTATTCTTGCCTGGAGAATCCCAGGGACGGGGGAGCCTGGTGGGCTGCCGTCTATGGGGTCGCACAGAGTTGGACACGACTGAAGCGACTTAGCAGCAGCGACTTAGTACCTTACATTAAAAAAGGAGCTCAAATCAACAACCTAACTTCTTAAGGATTCTTGAAAAGAAGAAATCAAACTCAAAGCTTGCAGAAAGAAGGAAATCATAAAGATTAGTTCAGAGATAAATGAAGTAGAAAGTAGAAAAATGAAAGTCAATGAAACCAAAACTTGTGTTTTTTTTTTTTTTTAAGATCAACACAATTGACAAATCTTTAGCTAGATTGACTAATTTAAAAAGAGGGAAGACCCAAGTAAGTAAAAATCCAAAGTGAAATCAGGAACATTACAACTGATTTTTATAGGACTAAAAAGGATTATGAGAGAGTACTATGAACACTTGTATGATGAGTTGGACAATCAAGATGAAATGGACAAATTCCTAGAAACATATTACCTGCCAAAACTGAATCTTCAAGAAATCTATAACTAGCAAGCAAGTTGAATCAGTAATTTAAAACCTTCCAACAAAGGAAAGCCCAGGACCAGATGGCCTCTCTAGTGAATTCTACCAAGGATTTAGGGAATTGAAATCAAGCTTTCTCAAACTCTTACAAAAAGTTGAAGCAGAGGGAACATCTTTAAATCCATTTTATGAGGCCAGAATTATCTTGTTACCAAAGCCAGACAAGGACACTTCAAGAAAACTACAGAACAGTATTCCTGATGAATACTGATGCAAAAATCCTCAAAAAAAAAAAAAAAATACGGTTGGTCCTCTATACCTATGAGTTCCACATCCACAGATTCAATCAACTATAGATTGAAAATATTTGAAAAAAAAATCCGTTAAAGTTCCAAAAAGCAAATCTTGAAGTTGTTGCATGCTGGCAACTATTTACATAGCATTTAGATTGTATTTAGGTATTCTAAGTAACCTAGAAATTATTTAAACTATACAGGAGGATGTACATGGGCTGTATGCAAATATTACACCATTTTATATAGGGGACTTGAGCATCCACAGATTTTGGTATCCATGGGAGGTCCTGGAGCCAATTGGATACTGAGGGACAACTGTACTGGTGAACAGAATTCAAGAGCACATTAAAAGGATCATACATCATAACCAGATGGGTTTATTCCTGAAATGCAACGATGGTTCAACACAGAAAATCAATGCAATGCACCTTATTAACAGAATGATGGGGGAAAAAACACACAATCATCTCTAATGTTATATTAAAGCATTAACTCAAAAGAGATAAAATACATAAATATTAGAACTAAAACTGTAAAACTCTTACAAGGAAACATAAGGGGGGTCTCCCCTGGGGGTCCAGTGATTGAGACTCTGACCACCGCTGCTGGGGACATGGCCCCGATCCCTGCTCCGAGAAGACCCCACGTGGTGTGTGCAGCTAAGCCCGGGTGCCCGCGCTGCTCTGCACCAAGAGGAGCCACCGCAGTGAGAAGTGCGTGTGCGCAACTAGAGAAAGCTCACGTGCAGCAACGAAGACCCAGCACAGCCAAAAGTATAAATGAATCTTTAAAGCGAGAGTAAATAGGCCAACCAGACATCACCAAAATTATAAACTTCTGTGTGTGAAATGACACGATCAACAGAGTAAAAAGGCAACTTGTGGAATGGGAGGAAATACTTGCAAATCATTATCTGATAGGGGGTTAATATTCCAAATAGACAAAGAATATCCACAACTCAACAACAAAACCTGTTTAAAAATTGGTCAAAGGACTTGACTAGACATTCCTCCAAACACGATATACAAATGACCAATAAGTACGTGAGAAGATGCTCAATATCACTCATTAGGGAAATGTGAATCAAAATCACAATGAGATACAAATGCACACCCACTAGGGTGCCTACTGTCAAAAACTTAGAGAACAGTGTTAGCAAGGATGTGAAGAAATTGGAACCATTGTGCACTGTTGGCGGCAACCGATATGGAAAACAGCATGGCAATTCCCCCCCAAAATCAAAAATTAAATTACCATATGATCCAGTCATTCCACTTCTGGGTATAATGTCACAAAAGAATTGAAAGCAGGGTCTCAAAGAGATGTTTGTACGACTATCAGAACATCATTCTTCACAATAGCTGTGAGTTTCAAGAACCCAAGTATCCATCAACAACTGAATGGATAAGCAAAATATGTCTATATGTACAATGGACTATTATTCAGTCTTAAAAAGGAAGGGAATTATGACACAGCACAGCCTGGCTGAACTTTGAGGACATTACGCTAAGTGAAATAGGCCAGTTACAAAGAGACCAATACTCTATGATTCCCCTTATATGAAGCACCTACAGTTGACAGATTCATAGAGATAGAATATAGGATGGTGGTTGCCATGAGCTGGTCTAAGGGGATAATGGGAGTTGTTTAACGGGGACAGAGTTTCAATATTGCAAGATGAAAAGGGTTCCTGAGATGGGGGTTGTTTGCACAACAAAGTGAAAGTAACACTACTGACCTGTTAAGATGGTCAACTTTTTTGTTATGCGTATTTTGCCACAACTAAAAACTTTTGAATGAGAAACTTTTACTGAGCACCTATTTCATATGCTAGGCATGGTGATACAACTCTAAACACTGTACTTACAACCGCTGTAATTATTAAGGAAAAATAAATACACTTAAGGAGACAAAATTCTTAGAGCAAGAACCAGTACAGACAAGACAATAGACACAAACAGGAATCCAGAAGTGGGTTTTTCCAACACAGGCTGTACATTCTGGCAGGGAACTAGAAACTATTACAAGTATAATATCACGTCTGAAAAAGAACCAAAGATAGAATATCAACAGATGACAGAACAGGCATTCAGTAAGCTTCTCTAATGCTCATACTTTCCTTTTAAACATTCTCTTAGCAAATGAGGGCTGGGAGGACCTTCCTTAACCTGGTAACTTGAGGTATTTGGTACCCAGCCTTTAACATCATAGCTGATGGACAAACATCAGTAGCAGGTTGGCAAGGAGACACTCTTGTCTCTGCTTTTATTTCGTATTGTATTGATGACCCCATCACACAGAGACCAGAAAAAGAAAGAAACAGAGATTAAAACTCACCTGCTAGAACCTCCCCAGTGGTCCAGAGGCTAAGACTGCATTCCCAATGCAGGGGGGCCCGGACTCAATCCCTGGCCAGGAAACTAGATCCTGCATGCTACAACTAAAGATCCCGTGTGCCACAACCAAGATCACAGATCCAGTATGCTGCAACTAAGACCCGGCACAGTCAAAATTACTAAATATTTTTTAAAAAATTTACAAACTCACCTGCTGATGGTGCCTTGCTCAGAGAGATGCAGAGGATCTGCCTGGGTCTGTGACCCCTAAATTGAAGAGGTCCCTCCTTCAGAGTGAACTGGAGATCCAAGGGATAAGGCTGTGGCTCTTTCTAAAAGTGCAGAGAAGTCTTCCAGAGGTCACCGAATGTTCCAGAAACATCTGAATATCCCTCCTGCTTTCATGACCTGGATACCCTCTCTCCATCAGGATTCAGCTTCTGACCTCCCCCTTCACCAACTGACTAGATAGCTTAGTCGTGTCTGACTCTCTGCGACCCCCTGAACTGTAGCCCACCAGGCTCCCCTGTCCATGGGATTCTTCAGGCAAGAATACTGGAGTGGGTTCCCTTCTCTAGGAGATCTTCCTGACCCAGGGATCAAACCCGCATCTCCTGCATTGCAGGCAGATTCTTTTACCCCCTTACCCACCAACTTCGGGTACATCATCTGTACTCCCAAAGTATCAGGTGCTGGGGTCCAGTCCTCTCCCAGGCTGGGAACCATCTCATTAAAAGGGGGAGATACCCTTTTAATGGGGGCCACTTGAGGCCTGACCCTGCTGGGCCTGCAGTGTGCCAGGGGCTGTAACAAGAGCCCCCAGCTTGATTCCAGGAAACAGGGAGTTCCCTGTCCTCTGGGTCCACAAGCATTATACTTCTCTCCTCTTTTCTCTGCAGTTTGAGATTCTGCCTGAGCCAGCACCAGGCTTGCCAGAGATCTGAGACTTCCTCTCCTTCTGCCACAATCCCATCTCATCCAGCTACAATCTCATCTCATCCAGCAAGGTCAAGATTCTTGTCTGGGGTGCAAAAATACCAGGAAGTCAGAGAAGATCAGGACTGAGATGGATCCAGGAAAGAAGGGCTGTTAGTGATTTTGAAATACCTTTGGAGGCGATGGAGCCCTCACTGGTCTGGATAATTCTCCATCTCCCTCAACACCTGCCCTGTGATCCAGGAGACAGCCTGGCCCGCTGGTTCCCGCTCTGGAGGGGGAACGCCACTCCGGAACTGTTCTTGCTGCGGTATTTCTTCACTCGCCTGGCTGCTATTTCTGAAGCCTCTGCTCTGTGAGTCAGGCTGCCCCAGGCCTTTCTAGCTTGGGCTTGGCTTCCCCTGAGGCGTGAGGTTCCTTGAGGGGAACAGATGGTCCCAAATCCCTTAATCAAAGCCTGGTTAGGTGCTTCCCTCTTGGCATAGATCCTGATTCTAAGGCTGAATGTTCCAGGGGACCGGTTTCCATGGACCTGTGCTCTGGGCATTTAGCCCCCAAGGGTTCAGCCTGCAGAGTTGTTCACTTTCTTTGGGGGAAGGCGTTGCCCTTGAAAAATTAAAGCTGGCGGAATCCAAGCACACGTGTATTAGATTGGTGGAGTCAGTTGTTCCACTGGAGGGATGGGGTAGAGGGGGGAGGCGTGGGTGGCTGTGAAACCCGCTCACCAGTAGGAGGCCCCCAAGACCCCCTCTACACCGAATCAAGAGTCCAGAGCAGTGGGTGAGCTGTCAGCCATAAGGCTCGGGGCTACCAGAAAGCCAGATGCCAGTTCTCAGCTGTCCTTGGCCTCCCCACATGTAATCCTTGGCACACAGCAGGTGCTCAGTGAAGTTCAGAAAGAGGAACTCGAGAGGGTTTTAGACTTTCCAGCAGTGAATGCAAATAGGGGATCTGGTCCTGCTCATTCCCACACTCTGGAGGGGGTGCTGTGTTGCCATGGTTATTACAACCAGAAGACTCCAGAGCCCAAGCTCTGCTCTTCAAAACACATTTGCTCTTCCCTCTGACTTTATAGTAACCCAATGAGGTGTGAACGATCCCTGAGTACCAGAAGCAGCAGCGGCAGCAGGCTCAGAGAGCCCAGGGCACGTACCCAAGGTCACACGGCTAGCAGACGGCCAGGCTGGCGCTGATCTGGGCCCGTCTGCCCCAACCACAACCATCTGCCTTCCACTTCACAGTGGCCTTGGACAGTCTATAGGCATACCTCATTTCTTTGCACTTTGCAGACACTGCATTTTGGGGGCTTGGAGGGGTTGTTTACACTTTATGAATGGAAGGTTTGCAGCAGCCCTGTGTTGAGGAAATCTGTCAGTGCCATTTTCCTCAGATCATCGCTCATTTGGTGTCTCTGTGTCACATTTTGGTAATTCTCACAATATTTCAGACTTTTTCATGATTATTTTATGTGTTATGGTAATCTGTGACGTTACTACTACAACTAGAATTTTTTTTAGCAATAGTTAAGATATGCACACTGCTTTTTTTTTTTAGAAACAATGGTTTTGCACACTCAACAGACTACAATATAAACATAACTATTATAAGCAGTGGAAAGCCAAAATGTTCCTGTGACTCACTTTATGTCAGTGGTCTGGAACTGAACCCAGACATCACTGAGGTGTGCCTGTAGTCTGATCTTTACAAAAGAGTTAAATGAACTTCAGCTGTATCCCAAACCATAATGTGGAATGCTTGTTCATTTTTTCCTAATAGGCGTCAAAACAGGGACTTCCCCCGTGGTCCAGTGGCTAAGACTCCACGCTCCCAATGCAGGGACCTGGGTTCAATCCCCCTGGTTAGGGAACTAGGTCCCACATGCCACCACTGAGTCCGTACGCATGCTAAAGATCTCACATGCCGCAATGAAGATTGAAGATCCTGTGTGCCCCAACTAAGACCTGGTGTAGCCAAATAAAAAAGATTTTTTAAAATTATAAATACAAGGAAAAAAATAGGCATCAAAATGACCCAAAAGCCGTCTCATGCCTGAGCAGAAATGCACCCACTGAGGTGCTGTGTTGGGCCTTGGAACTTGGCCCTGGAGGAGGAGGGAAGGGGGTGATGGAAGGCAAACCTCTGGAATGCAGGGGCCTGGGGAGGCCGGAGATGGCTGCGCCCACACTTTACAACCACCTGTAGGTTTCTAAACCTGTGCAATGGCTCAGGGATTTCCGGCCCAGAAAGGAAACTGCAGAAAGACTTGCCAGCCTGCTTCCCCGCCCTGTCCCTCATACACTGACCAGGAACCTGGCAGTGGGCTGGGGGCACTGGGGCCCCCAGGACGGAACACAGTTCCTCCTTCTCCAGGCTGATTCAGCACCAACACTTGGCAATTTGTAGTGTGTGTGGGTGTGCATGCACATGTGTGGCATTTAGAAAAACAGGGAAGGATTCCATTAAAAATTACCTATAAATAGCCCATGAGCCACAACTATGGAGCCTGTGCTCTGAAGCCTGGAAGCCACAACTACTGAAGCCCGTGCGCACTGGAGCCTGCGCTCACAACAAGAGAAGCCACGGCAACGAGAAGCCTGCGCACCACAACTAGAGAAAAAGCAAAAAGCCCATGCAGCAACAAAAACCCAGCACAGCCAAAAACAAATCAAAAAAAACTTTCTAAAATACCTATAAATGTTCATACCTACAGCCAACTAAGAGCAGGTCCAGGTAAATGCCTTTGAAATTGACTCTCCATGAAATAATCTGGTAAAGGGTCAGAGAAAGCAATTCAAAAGTAGAAAAATACAACTGACAAGTAAACATTAGGCAGAACATTTAACAATACTGGAAATCAAATGTGAATGAGAACAATAATCATAACCTAATTTACTACATTATAAAATAGATACATAAATAATAATACCCAGAACTGTTGAGGCTGTCAGCAAAACCCCTCCCCTCAAATTCTGTAAAGGGCAGTTTCAGTTACGAACAACCTCAGTAGCAGGTTTTGAAAGTCTTAAAACCATTCTTTCCTTTGACCTAATAAGCCCATTCCCGGGCCTTTATCCAAAATGAGGGAGTGAAAGGAGACAAATGATTCCAAAAGATTTCAAAATAATTTTATTACTCAAGATAATAAAAATTAAAGACAGCCAACAGGGAAAAATTTTTTTTAACTTGTATTGCAAACACTATCTTGAACTCATTTGTCAAAAAGTTCAGCATCAGGCAATGTCTTAACATAAAAAAGAATTAGCTTCCAAGTAAAGCGGAAGAATGCATAAAAATCTGTAATAATAATGACTGCATATGGACAAAAGCTGGTAAGGAATAGAAGAAAATGGAAACTCCATATAGGAAGGGCATGACACGTAGCTGGGTTTTTTTTTTTAAGTTAATTTGTTTTTCTTTTAAAATTATCTCTATAATTATTATGATGCTTTTTGTCCCTGAGAGTTTTTAAAGGTTAAAAAAGAAGGAAGGAAGAAGATAGAAAGCAACCCAAGTGTCCATCAATGAATAAACAGATTTTAGAAGTGGTCTCTCCTTAACAAGATTAGAAACTAACTACAAGGAAAAAAAAAAACTAAAAAAAAAAACAACACAAACACATGGAGGCTAAAAAATATGCTATGAAACTACCAATGGATCACTAAAGATATCAAAGAGAAGATCAAAAAATACTTAGAGACAAATGAATATATGATGATTCAAAATCTGCGGGACATAGCAAAAGCAGTTCTCAGAGGGAAGTGTATAACAGTATAATCTTACCTAGAAAAATCCCAAATAAACAACCAACCCTTACACCAAAAGCAACTAGAGAAAGAAGAACAAACAGAACTCAAAGTTAGCAGGACAAAAGAAATCATAAAGATCGGAGCAGAAATAAATGAAATAGAGATGAAGAAAGCAATAGAAAAGATCAATGAAACTAAATGCTGGTTCTTTGAAAAGATAAACAAAATCAATAAACCTTTAGCCAGACTCATCAAGAAAAAAAAAAGGACAGAGCTCAAATCAATAAAATTAGAAAAATTAGATCTTTCTCCCAAAAGATCATGGGAGGAAAATTAAAAGGACAACTTAGAGGATTTGGGACAAATTCTTAAGAAAATGTATACAATCTTCCAAAATGAACCAGGAATAAATAGAAAATATGAACAGACCAATCACAAGCAAAAGGATTGCTGGTGGCTTAGATGGTAAAGAATCTGCCTGCAGTATGGGAGACCTGGGTTCGATCCCTGGATTGGGAAGATCCTCTGCAGAAAAGAATGGCAACCCCCTCCAGTATTCTTGCCTGGAGAATTTCATGGACCGAGGAAGCCTGGCGGGCTAAAGTCCATGGGGTCGCAAAGAGTCAGACACGACTGAGTGACTAACACACAATCACAAGCACTGAAATTGAAACTGTGATTAAAAAATTCCCAACAAACAAAAGTCTAGGACCAGATGGCTTCACAGGCAAATCCTATCAAACATTTAGAGAGGAGACCCTTCTGACACACATATCTTTCTGAAACTATTTCCAAAAACTGCAGACAATGAAACACTCCCAAACTCATTCTACAAGGCCCTGATACCAAAACCAAATGTGGGTGGGTGGGTTAGTCACTCAGTCGTGTCCGACTCTTGTGACCCCATGGACTGTAGCCCGCCAGGCTCCTCTGCCCATGGGATTCTCCAGGCAAGAATACTGGAAAAAATCCTAAAGATGCCACCAGAAAACCACTAGAGTTCAATGAACGTGATAAAATCACAAGGTATAAAGTTAACACACAGAAATCTCTTGCATTTCTATACACTTACAATATGAAAGATCAGTAATTCAGGAAACAATTGCATTTATCACTGCAACGGAAAGAATAAAATACTTAGGAATAAACCTACCTAAGGAGGCAAAAGATCTGTACTCGTAACACAGTAAAGATACTCATGAAAAAACGTCACAGACAACACAGACAGACAAAGAGATATACCATATTCTTGGGTTGGAGTAACCAATATTGTGAAAATGATTACACCACCCAAAGCAATCTACAGATTGAATGCAATCACCATCAAATTACCAACAGAATTTGTCACAGAAATAGAACAAAAAATTTTTACAATTTGTGTGGAAACACAAAAGACCCTGAATAGCCCAAGTAATCTTGAGAAAGAAAAACAGAAACTTTCCTGTGGCCCAGTGGTTAAGACTCCATACTTCCACTGCAGGGGCATGGGTTTGATCCCTGGTTTGGGAACTAAGGTCCTGTGTGCCACAGCCAAAAACAAATAACAACAAACAGAGCTGGAAAAATCAGGCTCTCTCACTTCAGTCTATACTACAAAAATACAGCAATCAAAACAGTATGGTACTGGCACAAAAACAGAAATACAGATGAATGGAACAGGATAGAAGCCCAGAGACAAGCCCATGCTCCTATGGTCACCTAATCTATAACAAAGGAGGTAAGAATATACAATGGAGAGAAAACAGTCTGCAATAAGTGGTTCTGGGAAAACTGGACAGCTACATGTAATTAGAATGAAATTAGAACACTCCTTAGCATCATACACAAAGATAAACTTAAAATGGATTAAAGATTTAGATGTAAAGCTGGACATTGTAAAACTCTTAGAGGAAAACATAGGCAGAACACTCCTTGACACAAATCACAGATATTTTTTGATCCACCTCTTAAACAAAAAATAAACAAATGGGACTTGATTAAACTTAAAAGCTTTAGCACAGCAAAGGAAACCATAAACAAAACAAAAAGACAGCTTACAGAATGGGAGAAAATATTTGCAAATGAAGTGACCAACAAGGGGTTAAATCTCCAAAATATACAAACAACTCATGCAGCTCAATTAAAAAAAAAAAAACAACCGATCAAAAACATAGGCAGAAGATCTAAATACACATTGCTCCAAAGAAGACATAAGGATAGCAAGAAATACCAAAAAGCACATGAAAAGACACTCAACACTGCTAATTATTCAGTTCAGTTCAGTTCAGTCGCTCAGTCATGTCCGACTCTTTGTGACCCCATGAATCGCAGCACACCAGGCCTCCCTGTCCATCACCAACTTCCGGATTGGGCAAAAAGGGAACCTATCTCAACATAATAAAGGTCGTATATAACAAACTCACAGCTAATATCATACTCATAATATCATAGTGAAAAACTGAAAGCATCTCCTCTAAGATCAGGAATAAGACAAAGGATGTTCATTCTCACCACTTTTATTCAACATAGTTTTAAAGTCCTAGCCACAGCAATGAGAGAAGAAAAAGAAACAAAAGGGATCCAAACAGGAAAAGAAGTAAAACTGTCACTGCAGATGACACGATGCTATACACAAAAAGTCCTAAAGATGCCACCAGAAAACCACTAGAGCTCAACGAACTTGATAAAGTCACAAGGTATAAAGTTAACACACAGAAATCTTTTGCATTTCTATATACTTACAATATGAAAGATCAGTAATTCAGGAAACAATCGCATTTATCACTGTAACGGAAAGAATAAAATACTTAGGAATAAACCTACCTAAGGAGGCAAAAGACCTGTACTCGTAACACAGTAAAGATACTCATGAAAAAACATCACAGACAACACAGACAGACAAAGAGATATACCATATTCTTGGGTTGGAATAATCAATATTGTGAAAATGATTACACCACCCAAAGCAATCTACAGATTGAATGCAATCATCGTCAAATTACCAACAGAATTTGTCACAGAATTAGAACAAAAAATTTTTACAATTTGTGTGGAAACACAAAAGCCCCTGAATAGCCCAAGTAATCTTGAGAAAGAAAAACAGGGACTTTCCTGTGGCCCAGTGGTTAAGACTCCATACTTCCACTGCAGGGGCATGGGTTTGATCCCTGGTTTGGGAACTAAG
>SJYT01069343.1:0-12329 GCA_006410635.1 Cephalophus harveyi | reverse complement strand
GCATTGCCTTTCTTTGGAATTGGAATGAAAACTGACCTTTTCCAGTCCTGTGGCCACTGCTGAGTTTTCCAAATTTGCTGGCATATTGAGTGCAGCACTTTCACAGCATCATCTTTCAGGATTTGAAACAGCTCAACTGGAATTCCATCACCTCCACTAACTTTGTTCATAGTGATGCTTTCTAAGGCCCACTTCATTTCACATTCCAGGATGTCTGGCTCTAGGTGAGTGATCACACCATCATGATTATCTGGGTCATGAAGATCTTTTTTGTACAGTTCTTCTGTGTATTCTTGCCACCTCTTCTTAATATCTTCTGCTTCTGTTAGGTCCATACCATTTCTGTCCTTTATCGAGCCCATCTTTGCATGAAATGTTCCCTTGGTGTCTCTAATTTTCTTGAAGAGATCTCTAGTCTTTCCCATTCTGTTGTTTTCCTCTATTTCTTTGCATTGGTCACTAAGGAAGGTTTTCTTATCTCTCCTTGCTATTCTTTGGAAATCTGCATTCAAATAGGTATATCTTTCCTTTTCTTCTTTGCTTTTTGCTTCCCTTCTTTTCACAGCTATTTGTAAGGCCCTCTTCAGACAGCCATTTTGCTTTTTTGCATTTCTTTTTCTTGGGGATGGTCTTGATTTCTGTCTCCTGTACCATGTCACGAAACTCCATCCATAGTTCATCAGGCACTCTGTCTGTCAGATCTAGTCCCTTAAATCTATTTCTCACTTCCAGTGTATAGTCATAAAGTCATGATTTTATTTAGGTCATACCTAAATGGTGTAATGGTTTTCTCCACTTTCTTCAATTTCAGTCTGAATTTGGCAATAAGGAGTTCATGATCTGAGCCACAGTCAAAATTACTGTCTAAGGAATCACTTTCAAAATTGAATCTGTTAAGAATTATCAAATACTATTTATGAGAAGAGGTCATTTTAATTGAATTTATACTGCATTCCAGGATCTTGCATTATACTCTAACTACATTATCCTTTTCATTTGTCACCACTTTAAGCCTCTGTGATTGTTATGTTGCTGCTGCTGCTGCCAAGTCGATTCATATTGTTATGTTGATAGGTCCATTTTACAGAACTGGACCCTATAGTTTAAAGTGAATACTGTCTCCAAGTTCCTGTAACCAGTAAGAGAAGGCTAATGTTAATATTCTGATTTAGGCTCTTTGGCACCACTCACTAAGAGATAATTTTGAATATTTTCCTATTTTAGTTCAATTTTTGTATTTTTAATTGAAATATAGTTTATTTATAATGTACTATTAGTTTCAGGTGTTCAGCAAAGTGATTCCATTACACATTACTAACTGATTCTTTTCCCTTAGAAGTTATAACAAAATACTGACTCTAGTTCCCAATGCTATACAGTAGATCCTTATTGATTATCTATTTTATATACAGCAGTATGTGTATGGTAATCCCAACCTCCTAATTTATACCTCGTCTATCCCCTTTCCCCTTTGATAACCATAAGTTTGTTTTCTATGTCTGGGGTTCTATTTCTGTTTTGTAAATAAGTTCATTTGTATTTTTTTTTTTTTTAGATTCCATATATGTAAGTGATTTGAGAGGGAAAGACCTTAAAGTCTCCCCTCGCTTGGCTCATAGCCTCTGTGCTGTAGAACAACCTGCTTAGTAACAGATGCATTGTCCTGTATGCTTCTTTTCATGTGGTTCTCGTGTCTCTTACCAGAGACATTAAAAACCACATATAGAGACACCGAATCTTTATTCTTCCTTTAATTCAGACAAAAATCTGCTCCTTGGATCAAGAATCTGATAAGTCTGGAGGTGGAGTGTGAAGAAAGAAGCTGTAAAACATAGACACTATTCCAGATTGGTAGCATCATGGGCAAATAGGGCATCATTGCATTTTACTTATCCTTTAAGGAGCTGATAGAAAACTATAAACTCTCTTTTCTAAGTGTGATGGACTCCTAGATTAAAGCCACTTAAAATAATGTATCACCCATTTCCCTCTTTCATTAAATAGCATCAGCCTCCAGTGTTACCTGCTGAAGCCCTCAGAGGCAGTGGGCAGGGGGAAGGGAAATGTACATTTGGTCAGAGGAGAGGTTGGTTCCTCGCCCAGGAACCTTAACTGGCTACCACTTAGGTTGCTAACTCCAGCATCAGGCTTTACTTTGCCCCTAACCCATGCTCTATCCTGTCAGGTACCACTTGGTTAAAGCATAGCATGTGCTCCGAGCATGGTTGTGAGAAAGGAAGATTTATATAGGGTTGCCAGATTTTTGTGAGATAAGAAAAAGACGTACATATCTGAATTTCATCGCAACACAGCGAATAATTTTATTGTATAATTATATCCCAAATATTTCATGGGAGATTTCATATCTCATAAGTATACTAAAAACCTCATTTTTAAAGATTTGAGATTTAAATTTAATTGGAGTTCCTGTACTGTAGAAGCTAAGGCAGGCTTACTTGGTGGCTCAGATAGTAAAGAATCTGCCTGTAATGCAGGAGACCCAGGTTCCATCCCTGGGTCAGGAAGATCCCCTGGAGAAGAGAATGGCTACCCACTCCAGGATTCTTGCCTAGAAAATCCCATGGACAGAGGAGCTTGCCAGGTTACAGTCTATGGGGTCACAAAGAGTCAGAATTGATCAAGCGACTCATCCTTTCACTTTTTTTCACTTTCACTGTATAAGACACCCCTACATTTATAAACAATGTAATCCTAGAGGCAGGCGACCTCAGCTGGGCCCACTCACAACTTTGCTTAAATGATTTCCTTTTTGGTAAGCCACTGTCATCCCTTTAAATTAATTGAAAATAAAATTAATAAAATATTTTTCTTGTGCTTTAGTCTCGAGAGTCATATTGTCCTTTGAGAGGGGCTGTCAGCATCTTGAATTATCACCTTGCTTCCATAAGAGTAAATAAAGGCAGAGTTTTAAGTGCTTTTATTTTCTCTTCTCAGGGCAAAGATAGATTTAAAGATTCTTTATAAATGTACATTTATGAATGCCTATTTCTATGCGAAATGTAAAATTGTAAAATGTGAAATTCCATCTCATTTGATTCTTTTATGTTTCTGTCTTGTGAACAGCACATGCATGCTGGTACTTTCCTGAATAAATAAGGAACAAAGCCTCCATGTACGGCAGCCAGGACAAGTGAAATTTTCAAATCAGCCCATGTTTAGTTAAGCCTGTTGCACTTCAATGTCTCTTTTTGAGACTTTTCAAACTTGGCCTTCCAAAAATATGCATTGAATAAAATGAACTTCAGGAGACCAATTCCTCCTCTATGACATTTATTCATGTGATAAAGCCCACAAAGCTATCTTTAATTATTACTGTATAGGATATCCCGTTATCTTTAATTATCACCACCGAATGGTTGCAAAATCAAATAGTGCTGGCAATCAAGAGTCATTATACAATAGCATGATTGCATCTGTTCATATTAACAGATAAGCACAGAAAATCAAAACAGTGTCTGATTTAACCACTAAAACTGTCGGAACAAAATATTGTATCTAGCACTCTTAATATCTTGTGGTGACTTTGATCTGATTAAAGTCCAAAGAAACATACCCACAGATGCAAATGTTCTGGTGCTTCTGAAATTAATATTGCTGAATTTCACTGGACTGAATTGCTGGAATCCTAGTGAAGCAGAAGTGATTATAGGCACAGCACAAACTTATGATGGGAGGGTATCTAAATCTCTGAGGCCGCAGGTGCAGGATTATAGCAAAACCCCACTGAAACATTCAGTGTTCTGTCTAAATACCCCAGTACAAAATTAATTAGGCAGTTGATCACATAATAAAGCTATGATGGATGATCTAATGGAAACTAGCATTTCAGAGTCAATAACAAACTTGGTTCTCTTATTAGATGCAGCTGATTTTCAGTTCTGCCATTTACAAGACTGTGTGCATAACGGCAGATGAGAAGAGAGGGGGGTTCTATTTTGAAAATGAGAACTCAGTTACAGTATTTATCTCTGTTGGAAACTATAATATGTAAGCAATGTAGAATTTGTAGATAGACATATCTGCGAGTAATTCTCTAAGATACTTGGCTGAAAAGCACATCAAAGAACAGGGAAATAATGAGACAGGCTCCAGCTGTTGGAGTCCTACAGCTTTTGATTTGTGCTCTACGGGGAACTCCAGGTTTTGATCCTGTGTTGATTATTTCTATGATACTGAAGTTGATTTGTGCATTATTTAAAAACCGACAGTAGGCAGCAAACAAGGAAGAGTTTGCAAACTACATCTTAAAGGATATTTTGTTTCTGTCTTGTCATTTCTTGAATTCTACTTAGGGGCTCTGGTGATATGCATGGCTACCTATAGGGGAACACATATTAAAAATGGAGAAGGTCCAGAACAGAGCTAATTAAAGATCTTAAAATCAGGAAGAGATTGCAAATAAAATGACCATGGCATTCTGGGACTAGGGAATATAAGAATGATATACATTCCATGTTGATTTTCAATTTTGTAGAACTGTGCAAAGGATTATAAGCGGGTGAGGACAGCTGCCTGCTTTGAAAGGAGGAAGATTTACTCAACACAGAAATCTGTAGTTAAAAATGACTAAAAGCCCAGTCTGCACTGGGCACTCCTCTCCCCGACCCAGGGTTTTAGAATGTCCTTACTTCCAAGGTAGCCCATGTTCCAAAAAGTTTATCATTCTTTCTTTAAAGCTTATCTCATTTTCTAATTGTAAAACAACAAACATATTGTAAAGTCCAGAGGACTCTGCCCAAAACTGCTTTTGTGTTGTGATGATAATGATGTCGATAAAGGAAGACAGAGCCCATGATTTCTGGTCCTGTTTAGATTTCAAATATGTTATTATCCCTCAACCTCCAATAAGCCAAAATATGCACAGAGAACAATTTTTTTTTTTCCTGCCGCTATTTCTTTTAGTTGAATGAAGGGTTATACACGGTGAGCTATTATTTTGGTAAAAAAAGAAATCCATCTGGCAAGTGACTTCTTAATCTTGTTTGTGAGCTCCTTTCAGCCTTTCTTTGTTGATTCCTTTCTTTCTTCCTTCCCTCCATCCTGGTCTTGTCATCTTCCTTGGGCACAGATACATAAACACAAACACATAAACACAACAAACATTTGGAATAGCTGTTTTGTGGACCAGTGAGAAAGATTATTTGAGTTATTTTTAGAAAAGCTCTCACACTGGTCAATTTATTGACTCCGAGAGATATCAATAATCAGTACACAATTCTGAGTCTTTTGTTGGCAACTGTTTGATATAACACTGATTCAACCTTATCCTTGTCAATAATAACTTCCTCTCTCCTCATTTGGTCCCTTTTGCTTAGGCTGTCAATGTATATAGTATGTGGATACTTTCTTAATTAAATATAAGAATTATGATAAAGGTTTCCATGTTCATGGGCACAAGTCATGAAAATTTTCAGTCACAGCTATGCTTGGTCTTATGTAAAATACCAAAAATTATAAGATGGATTTTCTCTATTCAAAAGGTCCCAACAAGACCCTAAGGCAATAAAACAATGCAGAGTTTTCAAACAAAATGCAAACTAAATTAGATATATTCTGAAACGATTTAATGAAAACAATAAAGTAGCTTGGCTAATGGAAAATTATTTGTTCCAAGAAGGTAGGTATAACTGAAGATTAGTATAGTTTCAAAAGATCTTTAATAATGGGACAGATGAGTGAAGATTAAAACTTAGATTAACCTGAAAGAGACAAATACATTTGAAAATTTTCCCAAAAGGCAGAGAAATTCTTCTTGAATTATTGAGTCTGTACTAATTAATAGCTCTAAAATACTTTTGGAGTACTTTTTAAAATAATTTAAGTAATTACATTGTAGATAGGGATCTTTTAGAAGAAAAATTTTAAAATGCACAGGAGAGAAAAAGAAGAGAGAAATAATCTAAAAAAGTAAAAGAGAAGCATCTTTATTAGTATGTATTTCCCTAGGAGTTTTGCATAATTTGTAAACATGGAGAAATTATTAGTCAGGTTGGCTAGATTATGTTGCAGCAATAAATCTCCAAATTTCAGAGGCTTAATAGGACAAAGCTTTTTGTTTTTGTTTTTCCTACTTTCCATTGTATGTTTAATGCAAGTTGGCAGGCTTCTGCTTCCCATAATCACTCTTGAGTCCCAGCTTGTTGGAGGCTTTAGGATACTATAGCTAAATTATTTGAAACACATGGCCTTCAAGCTTACTGTGGTCGGGTGAGAGAAGACAGAAGGCTTATGAAGGATGCTTATAAGATCCAGACATGTAAGTGGCTTATATTACTTCTACCACATGGTCCCAAATTGACTGCAAAATAGATCGACAAATATAGACTTCCTAAATGCCCAGGAAAAGTAAAATGAAAAAAATGATTTGGAACAATATAGGCTTAGTTCCATCTCCTCTCACACTCTGTTTTGGACAAAATTTGAATCATTCTGTTTTACAGTTTAGCTTTATTTGAATTAATGAATTATGAATCTATATCCCCAATGTATGCAGAATATTTTATCATATAAATATTGCACCCTTTATACAATGTATTCCTTACTATTGTAAATTGAAATCCCAGGTATATTTCTTTTATTATTTAAACATTTATTTTTAATTGGAAGATAATCTCTTTACAGTATTGTGTTGGTTTCTGCCATACAACAACATGCATCAGGACAGCATCATATATGTCATATGTCCCCTTCCTCTTGAACCTCCCTCCCACCCTTCACCCCATCCCACCCATCTAGGTTATCACTGAGCCCCGTGTAGAGCTCCCTGCGTCATACAGATTATATATTAAGCATAGCTGTAAGGTCTTGGCTTACGAATGTGGCTTTCCTGTCAGAAAGATCTCTGTTTGAATCCTTTGATCCTTTTCCTTATCCACTGAATGACTGAAAGACATTTCTTATCGTGTGCCTAGATTTAATGATCTTTATATGGATAGAACAGTGCCTGTCTCATTCACTACCTTGAGGAGTAAATAAGATAATAGAAGTACTTAGTTGATGGCTTGCTTTTAAGAGTGTAAGCCCAGAATAAATGGCAGTACTAGAGATGGTGTTACTGCTGGTGGCTTGTTGTATTCTTTTGTTCTTATTTCTTTCCTTAATCTGAAAGGGTTTTTTGCATGAACACAAGCAAGGGAGTTGAAGCTAAGAAATATCCTCTAACAGAAGCAGTCTAAAGCTTACATAAAATTTGCCACAACTGAATCCTAAACTGAATGATCATCTATATTGCCAATGCCACTCAAGTAATTGTTTTGAATTAGCTCATATTTAGAAGGAAACTGAGGGATTTCTAAAGTATAGAAAAGTACCATGATTGTATATTGTGTTCACACCATTCTGTTCTCCCATTGCTAGCCACTGTCCTCTGAGACAAGAAAGTGAACTACCATCTGGTGCTTTAAGATAAAGAGATAAACAGGCTTGAATCGCAAAGATGTATCTGTAAGGATGTTCACTAAGCAGTGTGTAAAATACCAGACACATGAATGCAATCTAATTGATTATCCTTGGTGGTAAATGAGTTCAATTAAGAAACAAGACACTAAATAGAATATGGTACAAGCATATAAAAGGGAAACGGGTGGTTTGTACCACATCCATTGATAGAGGAAGATGTCCACAATACAGTGTATCATTTTCTGTGAGTCTCCTGTGTTGGTTTCTCGACTCTTTTGCTACCATCTTAGCTTGCTTGCTGTTGCTGCTGCTAAGTCGCTTCAGTCGTGTCCGACTCTGTGTGACCCCAGATTCGGCAGCCAACCAGGCTCCCACGTCCCTGGGATTCTCCAGGCAAGAACACAAGAGTGGGTTGCCATTTCCTTTTCCAGTGCATGAAAGTGAAAAGTGAAAGGGAAGTCGCTCAGTAAGTGTCCGACTCCTAGAGACCCCACGGACTGCAGCCCACCAGGCTCCTCCATTCATGGATTTTCCAGGCAAGAGTACTGGAGTGGGGTGCCATTGCCTTCTCCATTGGTTTGCATAAATGAATATATTTATGCATACCTCACAACACTTGGTATTGTCAGTCTTTGTTTGAGCTCTTCTAACAGGTATGTAGGGATTTTGAAGTTTTAAGTTGCATTCCCCTAATGAAAATGATGTTAAATATATTCATATTCTTATTTTCCATTTAAATATAGAGAGATAGATGCATATATATTTAGTAAAGTATATGTTCAAACCATTTTGTCTGTTTTTGTGTTGGGCCATTTGTTGTGGATTTTTTCTTCTTCTTTTTTTTGATTGTTGAGTTTTGAAAATAATATAGCAGCAGGATATAAATCATTTATCAAAAATACAATCTGTAAATATTTTCTTCTAGGATGAAATTTTTCTTTAAATACTCTTAATGTCTTTTGAGGAAGAAAAGCTTTTTATCTGTGAAGTATAGTTTTGTTTTTTCTTTTTAATGTATCATTACAGGAAATATGCTATTTGCCTAAGGCAAGGCCAGAATTTTTTCTTATTTTTCTAAAATTCTATAGTTTTAAATTTTACATTAATGCATATTGTGTATATATATGTATATACACACACAGATATACAGTCAAACATAGATTGAAGTTCCTTTCTTTGCAGCTGTAGTGTTCAAAGATAAACTACCATTTGTTGGAGACTACTAATATTCCTTTGTCAAAAAGCAGTTGTCCATGTGTGTAGATCAGTTTCTGAAGACTCTACTCTGTTCTATTTATCTGTTTGTCTATTTTTATACTAATAGCACTGGGTCTCATATCTGTAACTTTATAAAAAGTCTTAAAATCAGGGAATGTTAGCTCTGTAATTGTTCTTTTAACCATCTTTTAGGTTATACTAGGCTTTTGCCTTTCCCAGTGAAATTTTAAAGTAAGTTTGTGAGTATCAACAAAAGTTTGATGATATTTTGTTTGAGATTTTGTTGAAATTATAGATCTACCTGGGGATAATTGCCATCTTAATATTAGCCTTCCAAATACAGTGTATCCCTCTAATTATTTCATTATTTCATTTCTTATAACAATGGGATTCCCTTGTGTCTCAGGTGGTAAAGAATCCACCTGCATTGAGGGAGACTTGGGTTTGATCCCAGGGTTTGGAAGATCCCCTGGAGAAGGGAAAGTCTACCCACTCCAGTATTCGGGTTTGGAGAATTCCATGGACTGTATAGCCCATGGGGTCACAAAGACTCAGACATGACTGAGTGACTTTCACTTTCACTTTCTTTCACTAATGACAATATAGTTTTTAGTTTTATGTGTATCTTTTATATCTTTTGTCATATTTATCTCTATTTTATAGTTTCATTCAATGTGAATGACATTTTTAACTTCCATTTTTGATTTCTATCTCTGGTACAAGGCAACCATAATTAATTTTTTTAATACTGTTCAGTTCAGTTCAGTCACTCAGTCATTTCTGCCTATTTGCAACTCCATGGACTGCAGCACACCAAGCTTCCCTGTCCATCACCAACTCCTGGAGCTTGCTCAAACTCATGTCCATCGAGTCAGTGATGCCATCCAACCATCTCATCCTCTGTCATTTGCTTCTCCTCCTGCTTTCAAATTTTCCTGACATCAGAGTCTTTTCCAATGAGTCAGTTTTTCACATCAGATGGCCAGAGTATTGGAGTTTCAGCTTCAGCATCAGTCCTTCCAATGAATATTCAGGATTGATTTTCTTTAGGATGAACTGGTTGGATCTCCTTGCAGACCAAGGGACTCTCAAGAGTCTTCTCCAATACCACAGTTCACATACATCAACTGTTTGGCACTCAGCTCTCTTTATAATCCAACTCTCACATCCATACCTGACTACTGGAAAAACCATAGCTTTGATTAGATGGACACTTTTTGGCAAAGTAATGTCTCTGCTTTTTAATATGCTGTCTAGGTTGGTAGCTCAGATAGTAAAGCGTCTGCCTACAATGCGGAAGACCTGTTGTTTGATCCCTGGGTCGGGAAGATTTCCTGGAGAAGGAAATGGCAACCCACTCCAGTATTCTTGCCTGGAAAATCCCATGGACTGAGGAGTCTGGTAGGCTACAGTCCATGGGGTCGCAAAGAGTTGGACACGACTGAGCGACTTCACTAGGCTGGTCATAACTTTTCTTCAAAGGAGGGAGGGTCTTTTAATTTCATGGCTACAGTCACCATCTGCAGTGATTTTGGAGCCCCCCAAAATAAAGTCTGTCACTGTTTCCATTGTTTCCCCATCTATTTGCCATAAAATGATGGGACTGGATGTCATGATCTTAGTTTTCTGAATGTTTTAATGCTGTAGTGATCTTATATTTTGTAAGCTTTCCAAGTTCACCTATAAATCCTTTAACTGTTTTGTTTAATCTGTGATATTTTCAACACAAACAGTAATATCCTTAAAAAAATTTTTTTTAAATGTCCCTTTTATTCGTGCTTTATAACAGTAGCTAGAACCTCTAGTGAAGTGTTTAATTGAAGTAACAGTGGACATCCCTAACTTCTTCCTGATCTTAGGTTGCAAACATTCAGTCTTTCATCATTACTATTGTGCTACCTTCAAGGAGATCCAACCAGTCCATTCTGAAGGAGATCAGCCCTGGGATTTCTTTGGAAGGAATGATGCTAAAGCTGAAACTCCAGTACTTTGGCCACCTCATGCGAAGAGTTGACTCATTGGAAAAGACTCTGATGCTGGGAGGGATTGGGGCAGGAGGAGAAGGGGACGACCGAGGATGAGATGGCTGGATGGCATCACGGACTCGATGGACGTGGGTCTGAGTGAACTCTGGGAGATGGTGATGGACAGGGAGGCCTGGTGTGCTGTGATTCATGGGGTCACAAAGAGTCAGACACGACTGAGCGACTGAACTGAACTGAACTGATTGTGCTACCTATTAATTTTTTATAGATATACTTTATCAGGTTAAGGAAATTCCTAATTATTCCTAGTTTACTAATAGTTATTATCAAGTATTAATGTTGGATTTTTCCAACTATTTTTTCTCCACCTATTGAAATATTCAATATTGGTGCTTCAAAAAAGGTCCTTGATCCTTTTTGACTATAAATTCTTTTTAAAATAGATTTTAAGATTTGTTTATAAAATTCTACTTAGAATTTTTTCACCTGTAATTACTAGTGATATTGATCTGTAGTTTTCTTTTAATGTCTTTGTGAAGATGTGGTATCATAATAATAATGACTTCGTAAGTCGAAAGGGTATATGGTCCTTTCTTTAGAAAGGAGAGTTTTGTGTAGCATTTGTTTTCTTTCCTAAATGTCCTGTAGAACTAACCAGTGAAGTCTCCTAAGTCTGGGACAACAAATTCAGTGTCTTTAAAGGATATATATATAGGTTATTTAGCTTATTCTTAGGTAAGCTTTGATACTTCATGTTTTTCAGAATATTTGTTCTACTAAGTTGTCAAATTTATTGGCATATTTCCTTATTATCTTTTATGTTTTTCTAGAAGTTCTAGTGATGACATTCATGGTATTGGAAATCGTTCACTCATGATATTAATAATATGAATCTTCTATTTTTGTTTAGATCAGTCTAGGAAATGGCAACCGACTCCAGTGTTCTTGCCTGGAGAATCCCAGGGACGGGGGAGCCTGGTGGGCTTCCGTCTATAGGGTTGCACAGAGTCGGACATGACTGAAGTGACTTAGCAGCAGCAGATAGAGGTTTATTGAGTTTGTTAATCATATAAAGGGCTTACCTCATAGCTCAGCTGGTAAAGAATCTGCCTGCAATGTGGGAGACCTAGGTTCGATCCCTGAGCTGGGAAGATACCCTGGAGAAGGGAAAGGCTACCCACTCCAGTATTTTGGCCTGGAGATTTCATGGACTGTATAGTCCATGGGGTCGCAAATAGTTGGACGCAACTGAGTGAATTCCATTTTCAAACATATAAAAGAACCAGCTTTGGATTTTATTAATTTTCTCATTTTTTTTCTATTCCATTGATTTCCAAGTTGATCTTTATTATTTTTTTCTGCTTACTTTAAGCTTAATTTGCTCTTGTTTTTCTAACTTCTTAAGGTAGAAATTCAAATCATTTACTTAAGACCACTCATCTTTTAGTGCTATTAATTGAACATCCTAACATTTTTTGCTATGATTTCTTTTCATTTTTTTCATTCTAAAATGTTTTCTAATATCTCTTTGGGTAACTGCTCTGACCCATAGTCTATCTAAAAGTATGTTTTCGAATCCAAAGTATTTCAAGTTTATCTACAAATAGTCATATCATTTTAAAAATTTAGTTCACATTCATTTCAGTTCAGTTCAGTCGCTCAGTCGTGTCTGACTCTTTGCGACCCCATGAATCGCAGCACGCCAGG
>SJYT01069340.1:9198-23662 GCA_006410635.1 Cephalophus harveyi | reverse complement strand
ACTGTTTCCACTGTTTCCCCATCTATTTCCCATGACGTGACGAGACCGGATGCCATGATCTTCGTTTTCTGAATGTTGAGCTTTAAGCCAACTTTTTCGCTCTCCTCTTTCACTTTCATCAAGAGGCTTTTTAGCTCCTCTTCACCTTCTGCCATAAGGGTGGTGTCATCTGCATATCTGAGGTTACTGATATTTCTCCCTCAATCTTGATTCCAGCTTGTGTTTCTTCCAGTCCAGCGTTTCTCATGATGTACTCTGCATACAAGTTAGATAAGCAGGGTGAAAATATACAGCCTTGACGTACTCCTTTTCCTATTTGGAACCAGTCTGTTGTTCCATGTCCAGTTTATGCTTTAGTAACCTGCTAAATCCTCTGGTAGTCTAACCTGTCTGTATTGCCTCAAAGTGTTTGCATCTGGGTGGAAATTAGAAAACATAAGAAAAGTAATTATGCTTTAAAAATTTTTCTTCTAACCCTCCCTTCCTTACTTTGCAAGTTAGTTGTCTCCCTCTACTAAAGGCTATAGTTCTTGTCAGGAAATGTCTTTTGCAAATGCTACTGCTATCTTTGTGTTCCAGTAAATGTTCCTTCTTTTTGCCCCTCCATGCAACTAGCTCAGAGAAGCATTAACATTATTCCTAACTGCTGCTGCTACTGCTGCTAAGTCGCTTCAGTCGTGTCCGACTCTGTGCGACCCCACAGATGGCAGCCCACTGGGCTCCGCCATCCCTGGGATTCTCCAGGCAAGAACACTGGAGTTGGGGTGCCATTGCCTTCTCCAATGCATGAAAGTGAAAAGTGAAAGTGAAGTTGCTCAGTCGTGTCTGACTCAGCGACCCCATGGACTGCAGCCTACCAGGCTCCTCCGTCCATGGGATTTTCCAGGCAAGAGTACTGGAGTGGGGTGCCATTGCCTTCTCCTAACCATTGCTGCAAATTTTGATATAGTCTTTCCTTTAAATTCCCCTTATGTGAGTATGCTACCTGTTTACAGCCAAAAAAAAAAAAAAAAATCAAAACCCAAATAAAAAACACCACACTAATTTATAATGTAGCACAGAAACAGCCACTGAACATGGGATTCTGAGCTCAGGTTATTCACATATTTAAGGCAAAGGAAGATTGCTTTCTTGTTGAAGGAAATGAAATACTGGAATTCTAAGAAAGAATAATAGGGTATCAATGTACAGTTCTTCACACAAGGGATGAAGAGCAGGTCTAGGGCAAGGCATTGTGTCTCTCATAGCTGTAGAACATAAGTGCAAAGGTTACCATAGTGACATTAAGCTTATCTGATTACTAAATGGCTTCTGACAAATCTCACTGTTTATAGAACAAGAGAGTAATGTGAAGGGCTTGCATGTCCAATGGAGAGTACAACTGGAAAATCAGAAATCCTTTTTGGCAACTTTATAGCAAGTTCCTCATCTTATGCTTATGCTTATGCTCAGTAGCTTGGTGGTGGTGGTGATTTAGTCGCCAAGTCGTGTCTGACTCTTGGGATCCCATGGACTGTAGCCTGTCATGCTCCTCTGTCCATGGGATTCTCCAGGCAAGAATACTGGAGTGGATTGCCATTTCCTTCTCCAGGGATCCTCCCAACCCAAGAATCTAACCTGGGTCTCCTGCATTGCAGGCACATGATTTACCAACTGAGCTATGAGGGAAGCCAGGCATGTTCAACTCTGCAACCCCTTGGACTGTTGCCTGCCAGGTTCCTCTGTCCATAGATTTTCCCGGCAAGAATCCTGGAGTGGGTTGTCATTTCCTCTTCTAGCTCTTATATCATAATTATAAAAAAAGAAAAGTTGAATAGTGAGCCCACAACATGACTGAATTCAGAGTTTCAGTATCAGGTAAAGGCATTCAATGCAGAAATCCAGACACAAAATCCAGAATAATATTTGGAGACTTTTGCACTTATGGATGAATTTGAGAACTTCAAATCTCCAAATCCCTCTCCTTTGCCAACAGAGGCAACCATCTATCTCAGCTTAAAGGACTTGTCTTCTCTTGTATAAACTCTTTAGAATGACTCCACCAAATATAAGACTAAGAAATAATGTTTGTCTTCAGAACCCATAACAGATCACTCCTCATGTTCTCCATAAATGTAACAAAAGTAACATTCTAACATAGCCCAGATGGAGAAACATAAGGCCTTATCCAGGAGGGCATAGCATGGCAGAAAACATTTAACAAGGTGTCACCAATTTATGTGGGTAAGGATGTATACAATATGCAAATACATGCTGAGAATGTTATATCAAGGAAGATGAAATAGATTAGACTTGATTGCCATAAGTGTACTGATGGAGAAATTACCCAGATATGATATGTGATTGGGAGGAATATTAATATTCTGCTAACTTGGTTAATGAGACTCAGTGATGGTCTAGAGACTAGAAAGTTGAAATGCTGGCACTTCCTTGGCATACTGTATGGGAAGGAATTTGAAAGCTCAGGGAAATAGAAATGTTAGAATGGACATTATTATGTGCAATCCATTTAGCTAGTACAAATTGGTGACTAGGGGAGTTAGATTATATATTAACATGGCTTGTTGTTCTGGATACCTAATAAAATGAGGGTACAGAGTCAATCAAATAAGGCTTGGAAAATGTTCCAGTATCAGGAACCTTCATTTTTGGTAATACTTAGGGAAGGAATTTAGAGTTCCTTCCCTACATATTGAAACATGGATATGTTTCAATCATCTTTGAATGTAAGGAATCTAATGTACTATATACACAAAAATGTCTGTGTGTCATGTATCTATATTTATGTTCATCTTGATCAATTAATCTAACAAAGTGTGTATTGCTCTATAGCAGAAAAACCTTTTCTTATATGTTACCTATTTTGTAACCATCATTGCTTCAGTTCCTGTTAATTTCATGCACGATGACACTGAAGTGCACTGATATCAGAAGAAAATAAATCACCCGTAAGAGTATATGTGTAACTGATATTTAGCACCTATTTTGACTTAAACACTAGGATAGATAATGGGAAAAGAGAGGTAAGCATGCTCTCAATTTAATGACAGTCTAAAAAATAGTCAAACTCCCATTCAGATAACAGCTGAGTTGATGAACCTGGTAATAAACTTTATAGAATAAAGACAATGGAGATTTGAAAAAGGACTTCTAGAGAAATTAAGATGTAAGTGGTGGCTAATTTACAAACAAAGTGAACACATTCCACTTATCCCTTCATCATTAGTAATCCTTCTTATGTTATACTTGAACATCTTTTCAATTTTTCACTTAATGTGAATTAAGGGAATTACTTTCATTTTTATATATAGATAGACAAATGGGGCTTCCTGGGTGGTGCTAGTGGTAAAGAACCTGCCTGCCAACGCAGGAGACAGTTTCCATCCTTGCATCAGGAAGATTCCCTGGAGGAGGCCACCAGAACCCACTCCAGTATTCTCTCCTCGAGAATCCCATGGACAGAGGAGCCTGGCAGGCTACAGTCCATAGGGTCGCCTGCATGCACAGATAGATAGATAAAGACACAGATGTAGATATAGATATACAGATATTTGATCACGTCATCCTTTGTAAAAATTTATTATTTCCTATCTCAAGAGCTTGTATCTTATTGCTTGATAACATAGATTTTGTATTTGATCATTATTATAATATGTTCATTGAGTTAGACAAGGCTGTGGTCCTAGTGTGATTAGATTGACTAGTTTTCTGTGAGTATGGTTTCAGTATGTCTGCCCTCTGATGCCCTCTTGCACCACCTATCATCTTACTTGGGTTTCTCTTACCTTGGGTGTGGGGCATCTCTTCACGGCTGCTTCAGCAAAGCACAGCCGCGGCTCCTTACCTTGGACGAGGGGCTGTTCCTGACCTTCAACGTGGGATAGATCCTCTAGGCCCTCTAGCATAACTAGATGATACCATTCTATTTTTTTTTTCAAAATTTTATGTCATATTTCATTTAAAGCCTTGATTATTCTGAACCTCTAAGTTTCAAAAATATTATTTCCATTTTAATGAGGAAAGAGATATCTAAACATCCTCACCTGGAACAGTTCTGCAATCCATTAGGTTTTATAAATAACTCCTCAGACCCTTTGTGATTAAAGAAAATATTTAAACTTTAACTCAAAATGAATTAATGCTTTGGCATATTCTGATGGTTGCTTTTGAATATACAGTCAACTATGTAAAACTGTATGTGAATGGAAAGCAAACATATTCTAGCACTATATTTTAGTCTTTATTCTTTAAGGGACAGTTCCTATTATAATTGAAAATATTCCTCAGAAGTGAGACAGTCCTATGAGTTCAATAGTTCATGTAAACTTATAATGAATTATCTTCATTGTCAAAAAAAATATTTGTTATTATGTTCTTGAAGGAAGCAAACACTTTAATTTGCTATATTTTCATTGCTTGTATAAGCCCTTCTCATCACTTTATGGGCTTAAAATAAAATTAAAACTTAACTAAAGGAAATATTTTGTTGAAAATTCACTCTGTAATTTAGCAACAGGAGTTGCTGAAGTAGGTAGTTAAGATGCTACATAGATTTGGGTTTTTAAAATTTTTTTTGTTTGTTTAACTGGAAGAAATGTAGAGGTTATTCAGTCATTTCCCTCTTTTTCTATTTCTGTAAGTGTGAAACAAAATGACTCCATTGCTCATTTTATAATACACAAGCAGTTTATATATTTATGATTGCAATCCAGGTATTTTGATGTATGAGCGACTGAACTGAACTGAACTGAACCCTTTGTCTCATTATAGTTTTTAAGAAAAGTTGTTTCTTCACATTTTACCTAGAATATTACATTCTTCCAGCCTTGTCACTATCAAATTAATACATTGTAGTTGAACTAAGAGTTATAAAAGAGAACTAAATTAAAATTAAATTCTAATGTTTTTCTGCTGCTGCTGGTGGTGCTAAGTTGCTTCAGTCGTGTCCAACTCTGTGCAACACCATAGATGGCAGGCCACCAGGGTCCTCCATCCCTGGGATTCTCCAGGAAAGAATACTGGAGTGTGTTGTCATTTCCTTCTCCAATGTATGAAAGTGAAAGTGAAGTAGCTCAGTTGTGTCTGACTCCTAGCGACCCCATGGACTACAGCTTAACAGGCTCCTCCATCCATGGGATTTTCCAGGCAAGAGTACTGGAGTGGGTTGCCATTGCCATCTCCCACAATAAACCATAATTGTGTAAAATAACATAATTTGTATACTTTTAATAAGTAAAGTCTATATTACCCTCTCCTTGTCTCACTTTTTTCCTCCTAAGCAAACTGACCACTACCCCAAATGCAGGTGTCAGATTCCTAAAAAGTCTGGAGGAAAGCTATTTCCTTCCTTTTTGAGTGGAAGAACAAAACTGAATATTGACCCATTTCCATCATGCCCACAATTCCCCTAACACTGCACTGTCAATCATCAGTCACATTGTCAGAAATGTGCGAAAGACTCAAGAGCCAGTAATGTAACACTGCACCACAGGACATACTGTTTAAGTCACATCTTAAACCTGATATCTCAGAACTCTAACCTGAAATCCATTTTGTACTTAGCTGTCTGTGAGTGACAGGGCTAATTGGCTCACTCTCTTGTATAAGGTTACTTTGCAGTAGTCAGATGATGGATTTCTGAAATGTCAAGCTGACAAAGTTAGTTCTTCATTTTTTACCTTCTCATAGGTGTTGAAGGTATTCTTAAAAAATAATATAAAGCGGCACAAATCTCACTGTATGAACATCAGAATGGTGGGTGCCTCACAGTTTTAATCTACTTGAGATATCCTGAATTAGGATATATCAAAATGATCTAAAATTTTGACAAGATATATAGGATGCTAAAATAATCACATGAACACTCAAAATATCAGTAAAAATGCTATTTCAAACACGTCACAAACTTACAAACCAGACTCTATCATATGCTTGTGTCATGTTTACTGAATTCAGTCTGGATGAAGAGACACATTATAAAATTATGTTCCTCTCACAGTTTTCAAATTTGTATAGCCATTTCACTGAAAATTTAGATTCATAAGCACTTAGAGAACAATAAGAAGCACGTGTAATGATAAAAAGAAAAAAAGTTCATTCAACTTGCTATAGCTATATAATGTAGGCTGGATGATTTAGAAACAAAAATGTATTTTTCACAGTTCACGAAGAGGCTTATGTCTAGATCAAGGCATTGCCACTTTTGATATCTGGTAACAGTCTTCTCCCTGGTTCACAGAGGATTGTTTTTTCAGTGCATCCACACATGTGTTCTCACTAAGTCAGGGAAGCTCTCTATGGTTATACTTATAATAGCATTAATCTCATTTATAAAGGTTCCACCTTCATAATCTAAAAACCAACCAAAGTTCTCACCTCCTAATACCATCACATTAAGGATTAGGTCTCAATGTGTAAATTCTGAGGAGACAAAAACATCTGGTCTATCAGTTCAGTTCAGTCTCTCTGTAGGGTACGACTCTTTGCAACCCCATGAATCGCAGCACGCCAGGCCTCCCTGTCCATCACCAACTCCCGGAGATCACTCAGACTCACATCCATTGAGTCGGTGATGCCATCCAGCCATCTCATCCGCTGTCATCTCCTTTTCCTCCTGCCCCCAATACCTCCCAGCATCAGAATCTTTTCCAATGAGTCAACTCTTCACAAGAGGTGGCCAAAATATTGGAGTTTCAGCTTTAGCATCATTCCTTCCAAAGAACACCCAGGGCTGATCTCCTTTAGAATAGACTGGTTGGATCTCCATGCAGTCCAAGGGACTCTCAAGAGTCTTCTCCAACACCACAGTTCAAAAGCATCAATTCTTCAGCGCTTGGCTTTCTTCACAGTCCAACTCTCGCAACCATACACGACCACTGGAAAAACCATAGGCTTGACTAGACGGACCTTAGTCGGCAAAGTAATGTCTCTGCTTTTCAATATGCTGTCTAGGTTGGTCATAACTTTTCTTCCAAGGAATAAGCATCTTTTAATTTCATGGCTGCAGTCGCCATCTGCAGTGATTTTGGAGCCCCCCCCNGCTTTTGAACTGTGGTGTTGGAGAAGATTCTTGAGAGTCCCTTGGACTGCAGGGAGATCCAACCAGTCCATTCTGAAGGAGATCAACCCTGGGATTTCTTTGGAAGGAATGATGCTAAAGCTGAAACTCCAGTACTTTGGCCACCTCATGAGAAGAGTTGACTCATTGGAAAAGACTCTGATGTTGGGAGGGATTGGGGGCAGGAGGAGAAGGGGACGACAGAGGATGAGATGGCTGGATGGCATCACGGACTCAATGGACGTGAGTCTGAGTGAACTCTGGGAGTTGGTGCTGAACAGGGAGGCCTGGCGTGCTGCAATCCATGGGGTTGCAAAGAGTCGGACATGACTGAGTGACTGAACTGAACTGAACTGAGTAGTCATGTTAAAAAGCTAAAGAGAAATAAATAATACTATCTTTTCAAAATTTAATAGATATAAAACAATTCATTTTATTCATGAGAGTTTACATTCCTTATTTTTTGTCCTGTCTTCAAAATCCAATGTGTGATTTATAGTTATGTACACCTCAATTTAGAATACTCACATTTCAAATGCCTGAAAAGCATGTGACTAGTGATTGACATATCACTCACTACAGGTCCTAAGTAATGATAAAACTCTAAGTGATTACAACACATTCATTTCAAGGTTCAAGATGATATGCACCCAACTGTTACTCCTTTGAAGCTGACTTTCCACAGCATTGCATGAAATTAAATAGAAAATCCTGTCGGTAAAGTCTAGATAACTATTGCAGATTATTAGTGCTGAGTTTTGTAATGATGACAGGCACAGAGAGAAACAGGTCATCATCTAGTTCCCTTTCATAACATTCCTCCTGAACCTCTTCTTTTTTTTCTTAGAGTATCATAGCCATGAGTTGATACAAATATGTTCCCCTCTTTTATTCCACAGGGCACTTTTAACGTCACTCTTCTCTTATCCTCTTTCTTCTGTTCTGGCTACAAGCTGTGTTCAAAGGAAGTACACACTTTTAAAGTGATGCTGCTTTCCATGAGCATCCCTCTGGAAATTAAATCCTTTTCTTTTCTACTTTTGTCATTAGAAATTCAAGTGAATAAAAATCACTGTAAACAAGGAATTTAAAAAATTCGTTCAACTAACTTTTGATGAGATGTTTTCTTTCTTTTGATGAGATATTTTAGTTATTTCCCAGAATAGTTTGAGAATGTAGTAACATTAATTGTTTCAAATGAAATACTTCTATTTTAATTAAGAAAAATGGCAACCCACTCCAGTGTTCTTGCCTGGAGAATCCCNAATGGCACCCCACTTCAGTACTCTTGCCTGGAAAATCCCATGGGCGGAGGAGCCTGGTAGGCTGCAGTCCATGGGGTCATGAAGAGTTGGACACGACTGAGCGACTTCACTTACACTTTTCACTTTCAGGCACTGGAGAAGGAAATGGCAACCCACTCCAGTGTTCTTGCCTGGAGAATCCCAGGGACGGGGGAGCCTGGTGGGCTGCCGTCTATGGGGCCGCACAGGGTAGGACACTACTGAAGCGACTTAGCAGCAGCAGCAGCAGTGGAGTAGGAAATGGCAACCCACACTAGTGTTCTTGCCTGGAAAATTCCATGGACAGAGGAGCCTGGCAGGCTACAGTCCATGCGGTCACAAAGAGTTGGACAGGACTGAGTGACTGAGCATGCATGTATCAGTTAGGGCCCTTCATGGAAACAAAATTCAGAGAGTGAGACAGAGGGTGGATTTTAAAGTTTTGGTTCATGGGATTGTGGGACTGGTAAATCAGAAATCTATCCGAAGGCTGGTAGGCTGGAAACTTTGTTACAGTCTTGAGGCAGAATTCCTTCTTCTCTGGAACCCCTTAGATTTTGTTCTTGAGTACTTCAGTTGATTGAGTGATGCTAACCAGATTATCAAAGGCCATCCATTTTAAAGTCAACTGACTGTAGATGTTAATCACACCTACAAAAATAGCTTCACAGCAACATCTAGACTGGTGTTTGAGGAAACAATCAGGCACCAAGGCCAATCCAGTCAACAAACAAAAATTAACCATCACACTTTCCAGGTCTCCTGGGCCCACATATGAGTCTCACTCACAGAATTCTGTCTGTCTCCTTCATAAAATATACCACAATTTGCCCTTAATTATTTTTTACCTTTCTTATTAACTACATCCTTCTTACACCAAACTCTAGTGTTGAAAACAGTTCTCTTTTATTCATAAATACATATCCAATATTAGCAAAGTACCTGGCATATAGTGAGTATTCAGTAAATGATCAGTGCTTCATACATGTTTATGGAAAATATTTACAACTGGGAGGAGCTTGAGATGAGAAGTTTTGACTCAATCTCCTAAAATTCTATGGGAGTTGAAATGTCATAAATTAAGCATAATTCATTAGAATGTGCATAGTTAAGGAAATTACTGATTCTGTCTCATTTTCTTTTGACATTCCTTTGTAGTTCTCTCAAGCTAAATTATTCAGCACAGATTTCTGAGGATATATAGTCTAACACACTCAACATAAATGTAGCATTGAAAGACAAAGTTTGGCAACATTTTATTTTAATGAAGATTTGAATGCCTGCCAGGATCACTGGAATAATTGCCATTTGGGTTTATATTAATGAACACATTGAAGTGGAATTGTAAAAAATGGAAAAAGATCTGACTTTATGGGGTAGGTTAACCACTAGCAACTTGCAGTGATGAATGGTGTCCTGGATTTGTTGTTAGTTTTAGCCACAAGACACCCAAAGTTGCACAGCAGGCTCTTTAAGAAACATGTACTGAATTTGAAAAAGTTATTCACTGGGCTCCCAGTGATTTATTTGTATGAATTAATTAGTTCATCCAAAAAGATGAGAAAGAGTAATACTGTTAAAATTGATCCACTTAGCATCTTACCACCACCCTGGGTTGGGTTCTGGGTCATGAAGACCGAGTTTCTTGTACAACAAATAGTATTCATAAACCCTTAGAGGAAGCAGCTCCTGAACTTGCTGTGTATTCATTTCTGATTCTGTGCTAAGTGAAGCAGCAAGCTTTGACACACTCAGAAGACAGACTATTATTATTATTTTAAAAAATTCTTGATGCCTCAAGGGATATGTGAGTTTGAGGTCAGTAGACACATGACTCCCAGACTAAAAAACTTTATCTCAGGAGAATTAATTAAACTAACTTGAGAACCCTGCAGGATTCTCTAGAAAAATTCAGTAGAATATTTTATTGATTTTTGCAGATTACTGGTTGTTCCTCTGAACCAAATTCTCCCTCTATCCACATACACTGCTATCCCGGTAGAGATGACATTTCTTAGCTTCCCCTGGCAGTTTATGTGGCTACTGAGCCCAGGGGATGTAAATGAGAGTGACACACATACACACATTTATACACACATATATCTTTTTTGTTACATCTAACTTGGCACAATCACCTGCCCCTGTCTATGGCTCTTTCATCTTCCCTCAGGATAGTAACATGAAAATGACCTAGCCTGTGCAATGCAGATGGGGCCAGTAGCCCAGCCAAGGGATGCAGGGCAATGTGCTGGAAGGAACCTGGATTTCTGAATGTGCTGATGGAAGAAAATTTCCCCATCAGCCTGGACCATCCCTCCTATGACTTGAAAGAAAAATAAAATTTGATCTTGCTTACAGGCTTGTTGTGGGAAAAAATCTAAAAGATTTTAGAAGTGCTTCTAGGAAATATTTGCTTTCTATGAGAGTTGCTCTTATGCAAGCTGTTTTTTAAAATTACGTGCATCCCTAGGTTACATTTTATGTTTAAAACATTACAGTTTATGTTATATCTTTTGATTTTTCACAAAGTCTCAGTCAGGATGTCATTAGGAGAAATACTAAGTCAGTTTCTCCAATAATTCAAAGCACAGAGTAAAATCAAACAAAAACGAAGTGCACTATTTCCCAGTGTGTCCTTAGGGCAAGGCGCGGGCAAAGACATCTTAAGGAAGAGCTTCTAGACGCTACCATTGTATCCACTAGCTTCTAGATACCACCATTGTATCCCATGAGGCACCATTCAGAGAGACAGCATGATGATGGTGGTGCTAATGATAATAATAACGATATAATAATAATGATGATAGTAATGATCATAAACCTGCTTTTGGATTGTCATCACGTGACAGGTTCTATCTCTGTGTTTTTCCTCCATTGCTGCTGCTGCTGTTAAGTCGCTTCAGTCGTGTCCGACTCTGTGTGACCCCATAGACGACAACTCACCAGGCTCCGCCATCCCTGGGATTCCCCAGGCAAGAATTCATCTCCATTATCTGTGAGATAATGTTTCTCCAGTTTTGCAGATGACATAAGAGAAGCCCAGAGAGGTCAAGTATCTTGCCCAGTGGCAAGCAGAACTGGAGTGTAGTCACACTGACATTTTGCTCCAGAATACGTGCAGTTTTGTGCAGAGATGAGTTACCGCTGCAGGACTGAGGGTGCTGTCCTTAGAGAACTTTGCTTGCAAGGTTGACCAGGAGGCTGGGAGGCCATATGGTCATGCAGGTGAAAGATGGCAGCTGTGTGTGTGAAGAAACAAAAGTGTAGAAGAGAAGGAAGGGGAGATATGAGACATACGAAGACTGAACAACTGCCTGACGTGGAGATGAATCAGAGGCAGGAGGTTCTAAGGGAAGAGTTCAGAAAGATATTTGAGTTTCTAGGTGACCAGACCAATGGAGAGAACATTTATTGAGAAAATATAGGTTTAGGAAGCAAAGATCAGTTAAATATCTTGCATATGTATATCACTTAATGAAAACAAAAACTATTATTTAGATATTATATGGATGATACAGAATGAATTTTATCTGTGATTAAGGTCTAACACTTTAATTCCAAAATCAATTACTGGGTGGTACCATGAGCCAGATGCTTGGAATTACGAGTGGAGAATATTGAGGTACATCAAGCTCAGGACATGGACTTTAGGAAGCTCATAGATTAAACAGAAATAAGAGTCGTAAGTCAACTTTTTATTTCTTTTTTTCTCGAGTTTTTATTTTTGTTTGTTTATTTACTTTTATAGAGGCAGAGGGGGAATGCTGGGTAGAGTTGTTATGGCTCTTCAAGGGTAAATCCCTCTTTGGAACAAGGATGGAATATCATGCAATCCTTAAACTTCTCCCTTCCATCTGGGGACTCCCAAACAAACAAAGAGGAACCTGAGAGTTGGAAAGTCAACCCACTAGACTGGAGTGTCCCCAAACAGGGAACTCCTGGACCACATGGATATATGGTTACCTGAAAATAAAATTANTTCCTATACATATAATCTGCATTGTTTTTCTTTTACAGGCAAAATTCATTACCAGATCTTTATAGAAAAAGAGAAGCCAAGTATTAATTGTTCTGCCTAATAATTCTAGAGAGCTTTAACTTCCAACCTAGTTAAGTATATTAAATTTAAGTAGTAGTCTTTAAGACAACTACAGTAATATACATGATATATTATTTGGCCACCTTAATGAACATCTTTTCAAGAGTGAAATAAAGGTCACTTTAATTTATTTTCAAGATAATATTAAAGCAAAATCCACATTCAATTAGGTGCAAGTTGGAAGATGAAATTTGTTCCTATCAAACAAACAAAATGAAAAAGTTTGTGGTGAAATACTATTTGAAAAATACTAAAAATATAAAATTGCCAAAATTCAACTTAACCAAAGAAATAATGAACCCATGTTGCTAAACATTGGAACAGCAATCCTTGCAAGACACTGAATGATTGATTCCTTAATTCCTAATACATGCATAAGTGTGAGTTAGCATTTTCACTATTTTGTAGTGAAAATAGTAAAAAAAATCTTTCAATTTTTGATTATTTGCAACATTTTCAATTTCTGAATATTTATTTCAAATAAATGTTTATTTATTTAAAACAAGAGTTTACTCAAACTCATGTCCATTGAGTTAGTGATGCCATCAACCATCTCATCTACTGTTGTCGCCTTCTCCTCTTGCCTTCAATCTTTCCCAGAATCAGAGTCTTTTAAAATGAGTCAGTTCTTCGCATCAGGTGGCCAAAGTATTGGAGTTTCAGCTTCAGGATCAGTCCTTCTAATCACTATTCAGGACTGATTTCATTTAGGATGGACTGGTTGGATCTCCTTGCAGTCCAAGGGACTCTCAAGAGGCTTGCCCAACACCACAGTTCAAAAGCATCAGTTCTTCAGTGCTCANGTGGCCAAAGTATTGGAGTTTCAGCTTCAGGATCAGTCCTTCTAATCACTATTCAGGACTGATCTCCTTTAGGATGGACTGGTTGGATCTCCTTGCAGTCCAAGGGACTCTCAAGAGGCTTGCCCAACACCACAGTTCAAAAGCATCAGTTCTTCAGTGCTCAGCTTTCTTTATAGTCCAACTCTTACATCCACACATGACTACTGGGAAAACCATAGCTTTGACTAGATGGACCTTTGTTAGCAAAGTAATGTCTCTGCTTTTTAATATGCTGTCTAGTTTGGTCATAACTTTTCTTTCAAGGAGCAAGTGTCTTTTAATTTTATGGCTGTAATCACCATCTGCAGTGATTTTGGAGCCCAAAAAAATAAAGTCCATCACTATTTGCCCATCTATTTGCCATGAAGTGATTGGACTAGATGCCATGATCTTAGTTTTCTGAATGCTGAGTTTTAAGCCAATTTTTTCACTTTCATCAAATAAATACATAAAAGAGTACTAATAAGTGCATCAACATTTATGAGCTTTGCAGAGAGTAAAACTATAGAAATACCTTCTCAAAATTAGGATTATAGGTGAGAATTTTAATTTCACTATTTATATCTAACTATTATAAAAATGAATTATTTATGAAAAATACAGAAGATATATGGGAAATCAATGAACAGCTATATTTTTAAAAGAAAACAGGTGTATATATATATATATATATAACATAATATATTGTTGTTTAATCACTAAGTCGTGTTCATACTATTTTGCAACCCCATGGACTGTAGCCCTGCAGGCTCTTCTCTCCATGGGATTTCCCAGGCAACAATACTGGCATGAGTTGCTATTTCCTTCTCCAGGGTATCTTCCTGACCAAGGGGTCAAACACCCATCTCCTGCAATGACAGGCAGGTTCTTTACCATTGAGCCACCAGGAAATCCTTTATATTGATAGATGCTATGCTATGCTAAGTCGCTTCAGTCGTGTCCAACTCTGTGCGACCCCATAGACAGGAGCCCAACAGGCTCCCCTGTCCCTGGGATTCTCCAGGCAAGAACACTGGAGTGGGTTGCCATTTCCTTCTCCATTGTGTGAAAGCGAAAAGTGAAAGTGAAGTCGCTCAGTCGCATCCGACTTCTAGCGACCCCATGGACTGCAGCCTACCAGGCTCCTCCATCCATGGGATTTTCTAGGCAAGAGTACTGGAGTGGCTTGCTATTGCCTTCTCCG
>SJYT01069322.1:57687-80195 GCA_006410635.1 Cephalophus harveyi | reverse complement strand
CTGCTTTTGAAAATACTATCTAGGTTGGACATAACTTTTCTTCCAAGGAGTAAGCATCTTCTAATTTCATGACTGCAATCACCATCTGGATATATTTTGGGCTAATTTTTAGACTCTGAATTATTACGTTACATTCACAAAATATATAGTCTATAAATGGCAAGTCTTTATTTTTATATTTACTTTGTGACATATATACACACACAATGCAAATATAAAGATATAAACAGCATAAATATAGTTATTGTTATGTATTGTTATTGTTATACATTCAGCAGTTACTTACTTGCCAGTTTGTTGCTTCTGCCTTCCTTCTAGTTTTGATTGCTTTCTTGCTACAATACGTTAACTGGTGGTTCTCAACTAAGTTTTATATTAGAATTATCCATAGAACATAAATAAAAACAACAGCAAAAATTGGTGACTCAGTTCTTCCCACAGGGATCCTAATTTAATCAATCTGAGCTTCCACTTGATATTGAGAACTTTCAAGAGACAGGATAGTGAAACTGCAAAAGACCAAAGGTAGATTTAAAAAGAGCTTAGAGAACTAAAAGAAAATGTCCAACAAAGAACTTTTGGTCTTTTGCAGTTTCATTATCCTGTCTCTTGAAATGTAATATTTGTATTTATTTTTTTCAGGAGAAGGAAATGGCAACCCACTCCAGTGTTCTTGCCTGGAGAATGCCAGGGATGGCAGAGCCTGGTGGGCTGCCGTTTATGGGGTCGTACAGAGCTGGACATGGCTGAAGCGACAGCAACAGCAGCAACAGAGTATTTAAGGATTCATATATTTTATCAAAACTTAAGAAAATTCAGTCATTTATTCTTTGAATAATACCCAATTCATTTTTGTCCAGTTTAATTTCTTAAGATAGAACCTTCTTCTTTTCATTTATTTCTAAAGCTTAGTTTATATATTTAAGTATTTTGAACATATCTGTTTGAAATTACATATGTCTGAAAAAAAGTCTGTTATCTGAAGTACTTAAGGGCTGAATCTTTTGCTGTATTATCTGTGAACTTTTGCTTATGGTGTATTTTATGGTTTAGATTATGAGTTTATCTTTAGTGAGCCTTTATATATGTGTTGCTATGTTGAAAATGCTTTTCTCCACTGCTCTTTACACTTACTTCTGTTGGAATCCCAAGGGTTTTACTACAACAGTATAAATTTTATGGCTGGGAGTTATCCAAGATTTAGTAACAGAGGATGCCTGAAATGTAGACATGCCTGAAGACATATCATGGCTACAAATTTTCAGTCCCAGGACAAAACACATAAATTTCCTTTTGTCAGACTTGTTTCTAGTTTTCTATTTCACTTAGATTCAGCCCTGAAAAGGCTTTGACTTTTTAATGCAATGTATCTCAGTTCTAACTCCCTAAATCTTATTAGCCTAAGACTTTGTCTCCCATCTTCAACTAGGAAGATGTGATATGTTGATTAAATTTGGGGATGTATAATTATTTAATGGTGGTGGTGATGGGCAAAATGGGAGGTTTGTATCCTGTGCATTGTGAAAAAATTAGTAGCTGTCCACCCTCTACCCACGGGATGCCAACTGTATACATCCCTTTCCTGTCATGGTAATCAAAATGTCTCCATCCATTTCCAAATGTCTCCTGAGGGCAAAGTTTCCCCCACTTAAAAACCACTGTCCTAGATTATTGAGATCAGCAAGCCCTCTAGGGTAACCTCATGATTGAATTAGCTCATGCCCCAACTAGTCTTGGGCTTCCCTGGTGGCTCAGAGGTTAAAGCACTTGCCTCGAATGCGGGAGACCTGGGTTTGATCCCTGGGTCGGGAAGATCCCCTGGGGAAGGAAATGGCAATCCACTCCAGTATTCTTCCCTGGAGAATCCCATGGATGGAGAAGCCTAGTAGGTTACAGTCTCCTGGGTCGCAAACAGTTGGACACGACTGAGCGACTTCACCTTCATCTTCTTATTTACAATTCCTAGAAATTGCCCTCACTTTCTTGTAAGCTCATTTGCGTATGTAATAGGAGGTCTAATAATATTTTATCTAATATCTTTAAAGGGAATTTTTGTAGCAGGGAAATGTTCAGTTATTGGATTTTTCTGTGTTGTCAAAACAGGAGTTTTACCTTTTGTTTTAATCTGAAATAATGTGACAAGAAGGTAAATTTTTACCATGGGTTAATTGGTCATGTAAGTAATTCTGATACAGTATTTAGATAAGCCTGATTAGACAGAACACTTGTATTCATCTATTTCCAGTACAGCAAGTGCTATCTTCTATGATGGGTCACAGCCTCTGGGGAGTCATATATCATTAATTCTAAATGTTGGCTTTACCTCCAACCAGCTCTGTGACTTCAATCAAATAATAGCTTAGCTCCCCTATTTTTTAGTTCAATTACTATTATTCTATTTCTTGTGTACTAATTACCACTTGTCATTTATCTAATTTGATTATAGTGAACCCAGACTCAGATATTATAATTTTCCCACTTATGAATATTAAAGTGACAGTATCAGTGGAATACATATCAGTTGCTGATTTATCTTCTCTAAATGACCATCTTGTCATAATATATATGAACCTTCATACTAAAATATTTTCATTCATCTACCATATGGTTTTAATTTTTCCTATATGGTTTTAAATCTGCCAACAGCACCTATGACTAAACTCTTATGGAAATTATTCAGGAGATAATTTAGAAATAAAAAGAGAAAATATTTTAAAATGTGAAAAATTCTACATATTTAAGCTAGGTATTTTAAGATATTTAAAGAGAAAGAGATTGGTAAGTGATGTTGAGTAGCAGTGGTTTAAAGTAATACCAGTTAAGGTTGTCTCAGAGCATGACATAAGGTTTAGACTAGTAGAAAGGGAGGATGAAAAGAGCATTCTGAGTAGCAGATTTCATGGAAAAATAAAATGCCTAATCATATGCCTCGGAGAAGGCAATGGGACCCCACTCCAGTGTTCTTGCCTGGAGAATCCCAGGGACAGAGGAGCCTGGTGGACTGCCATCTATGGGGTCACACAGGGTCAGACACAACTGAAGCGACTTAGCAGCAGCAATCATCTGCCTTACTTTATCACTCTCAGGCAGGAGAAAGTTTGAGAAAATTGTTTCAGCTTATCCCATAAATAGACCCACCACAGTACCATCACTACCCTCTTTGTTCTTCTGACACAGAGTATTTTTAAAATTTCCATACAGCTTGGAGGAAGTACACCTTCCCTACATCCATTCACCCTAAACAAGAGAGGGGGTGCTCAGTTTTAGTTATTGTGGACAGTCTCAGACATATCACTAAAGAAAAGTTGAGGAATGTAAAACCTAAAAAGGCAAAATCCAGTGGTATATTCTCTGGAAGTTCAGTTGCAGTTATACATTTTTGTAGTTGTGGTTAGCTGTAGTTAGTTGTAAACTGTAGTTAGCACAGGAGTTACTCTTTCTTAACTTTCCAAATTCATACTTCCTGGAAGGTGAAAAAATCCAATGGATGATGTGGGACTCCGTAGTGGGTTTTATAATGGCAGTTCAATACAGGACTGTGATATTTACAGAAATAACCTGCAATACAAAATGGCAGATGATCAGTGATACTTCCCGCAAAGTACCATGTGAGCTGAATAAAGAGAACATTAAAAGGAAGCTTTCCTTGAAGTTGAAGTATATAAGTCAGACCTTGAAGGGTGATTAGTATTTGAAATGACTGATCATTGATATCAAAACTCAATTAGGTTATAAGTGAAGTCAGACAGAGGCAAAAGTCATGGAAAAGGGATATAACAGAGGTAGGGGCATCATTAAACAAAAGTAGTGAAAGAAAAGAAATGACTTCGGGTATAGATTCTAAAAGCAAATTACTTCCAGGTGTATTAGAAACTAGAATTATTTTTAAACTGGTTGCCAATATATGTTAAAAGTCATCATAATGATTTACCAGATTGCTTCAAACAAATATCTCCATGAAAAAAAATCTCACTTGAGATAAGGTCCAGGCCAAATGATTCAGAATCCTAGGAAATTCAGCTCAACACATTCATTCACTTCTGTATGATGAAAAGTTTTCCTTAAAAGATTCTAAATGCTAAATATCAGATCCACTCTGATAATGTTTTGTATTTATCGGTGAGCTAGTCTTCTAAATTTTGATCAGGGTTAGGTACCACTTAAAGTGACGTGAAGTCACTAGTCGTGTCTGACTCTTTGCGACCCGTGAACTGTAGCCCACCAAGCTCCTCTGTCCATGGGATTCTCCAGGTAAGAATACTGGAGTGGGTTGCCATTTCCTTCTCCAGGGGATCTTCCTGACCCAGGGATCGAACCCAGGTCTCCCACATTGCAGGCAGATGCTTTAACCTCTGAGCCACCATATCTATCATATGCCTTGTCTACATTTTCTTCAGTTCCTCAGTGCAAGATAATTAGAAGCATAAAGACTTTATAAAGGAAGAAAAATAAAGTGAAACCATGAAGAATCCAAGAATATTCTAAATTAATAAGAAATCATGATTTTTCTTTTTTTGAAAATGTTTCCCATCAGAGGCTTTAACAATTTTTAATTTTGTAAGTTTAAAACTATAAAAACTTCTGTTGTGTGCAGGGCTTTTTCAAGTTAACCAGTGCTTTGTATTTGAACAATAAGCAAGAGGAGAAGAAAGTTTCTACTATTAATCTTGTACTTTTTAAAATACAATTTTACTACTTTGCCATTATAATAGCAAAGATACCTTGATGATACCTCAAGTAAAACACTTCTGACTTCTGATAATTATAAAAAGAACAACTAATTTTATGGACAACATCTAATGAAAATAAGTATAATAACTCTAAAGCAAATTATTTATTATTTCAACAAATGGAGACATGCATCTCATATCAAATAAATATTCTGCAAATTATTTTTTGCTTCACAAGTCCCTCAACCTGTCAGCTGATTTCTAAATAACCTGAGAAAGACAGAGAGATAGAGAAAGGGAAACTTAGTAGATTAAATTCATAGTGATGTTCTTGAAATGGCAATGTTACTAAAACTGCTGGATCAATACCTAATTCTACTTCTTATTTCTCTTTCTCTTTGAGTGATGGAGCAAAGAGAACTTTAATATGCATATACTTAAAAGAAGAAAACTCATTTTAACTCTTAAAAGCTACTGATGCTTACTAAATATTAAGAAATCAAATCATTGAAAATTTTGGAAGAATGGATGATAACAATCCTATGAAACTGTATTACTTCAATAATTTAGGAGAAATAGGAATCCCCTCAAATAGCCATGCTCTAAAAATGAAAGGAGCACTATCTAGCTAGCAGTCCCATTTTAATACTCAGGATATCTTTTTCTTTCCTGAAATATTTACTTTTACATTATTGATAAATATCATTAAGTAATAGTTGAGTGTATAGAGAAGACAATATCCAACTAGTAGCAAATCCAGGTAAATACCAAACATTTCCCTGGTAGCATGAATTTAAAGGATGAGAACATTTTTGCCATTTGTTTATGAATTTTTTTCCAGCCCAGTTTTATTTGATGTGAGATGCTACTGGTTTATGCCTCTCTAGAAAATATTCCTCTTCTCACTGTTTACTTAATTACATACTTTCAATATCACTTCAAAATAGATGTATACTATAGAGTCCTTCTGAAAAGAAGGCTTTTTTTCTCACTTTAAGGAAAGTATAAGAAATGAAACATATACTCATATGTTTAGAAAATGCATTCCTCATATGGAAATAAAGGGTCCTGTTTGGATAAAATTTTAATTTAGTTGCACTATCTCTAAACTATCACATTGCATTGCATTGTGTGAGTGCTCAGTTGTATCCGACTCTTTGGGACCTCATGGGCTGTAGCCCACCAGGCTGCTCTATCAGTAGAATTTCCCAGGCAAGAATATTGGAACAGGTTGCCATTTCCTTCTCCAAGTTATCTTCCCAACCCAAGGATCAAACCCATGTCTCTTGCATCTCCTGCATTGGCAGGCAGGTACTTTACCACTTAGCCACCTGGGAAGCCAAGCTATCACATATTTCAAGAATATCATCTGAGGGACTTCGCTAGCAGTCCAGTGATTAACATACACTTCTAGTATTTCCACTGCAGGGGCTGTGGGTTTGATCCCTGGTAAGTGAACTAAGATCCCACATGCTTTGCAGCATGGCCTCCCCCCAACTTTTTTAAAATTTTCAAAAATGTTTTTAAAATGTCATTTGGCTGTTTATTCTAGGATATTAAAGCCTAAAATGCTACCTATAGAATTATGAATGCAATCTGAAATTGAAGTTGTAATTTTCATATAAAATTCAAATTTATGTAGAAACTTTCTTCTAGGAACCATTGATTTGGTGCCAGTGGATATTATATATATATGTATTTTACTGTTCAAACAATATTGTTAACCATTTTATATTACCATTAAAAAAATAAATTTAACAAGAATTTTACAGCATGGTAAAAAGCAAGGGATTCTGAAAGCAAGAGTGAAAGCAAGGGATTTTTGAAAGCAAGGGATTTTTTCTTGAATCTCAAGGGTCTTAGGCACATGGTTCTTTCCTGATGCCAATATTGGGTTATGTGGGACCAGATTGGAAGGAAGTTTGGAAAGAACCAAAAAGTACCTGTTACTTCATGCTTAGTGAGTGGGTTTTCCGGCTTGGTGAAGAAGGGAAGAGTATTCCATAGCATCTGTCAAGCTCTAAAATTGAAAAGCATTTCTTTCTTTCAAGGAGTCTTTAATTTTGATCTTTTACTCTTTCTTGTAAAAACAATGAGACTTATCTACCTATGCAGAAATTATTCCACTTGCCAGGTTCTTCAAAAATCAGACCATGATATGATTAAGAAGATAGGCAAGATTCTATTTTGGCAAGTTAGAAACTGAAATTCTCACTAAATAAATTAGAATTAGTGTAGTGAAAATCAGACTCTTTTTTCCCCCCTTTGCAAACAATCTGGCAGATGAAGCTTCTCTGATACTGGATCTTTTGCAGTACTAAATATGGCTGTTTTTCATTTGAATCATGTTAAATATCACTAATACTCTATTACACAGTCTATGCTGATTTCAATGGTTGCCCTTCCAGTGTTTTAAGCCTTATTTCTGAATAAAGTGTCCTAAGTCTATTGAGCTTTCTGAAGCTTTACATTAAAATTAGAAAATACTGTATCTGTTTGCATTTGATCCCATTTACCTCCTTTTCATTTTTCCCCACAATTAAATAATTCATTAAAAAAAACACTATCTCATCCTAGCCTTGATATGTGTATCAAGGAAAAAAGATTAAAATATGCTCAAGTAAAAAAAAAAAATCTGTTCTAAAAAGATTAGTGGGCTTCTATACTATACTATTTATGGTATAAACAAAGTGCTTGATAGTGCTATTTTATTGCCTCATGCAAAATTGCTAGTATGACTCAATACAGCTCTAACACCTTTAGGAAATGGAGTCATTCAGAAGTCATGCTCTAATAGTATAGCATCGTAATATGTGTTAAACCATTGCTTGATCACAGTCCAGTCCCATTTATATAGGTCTCAGATGAACCAACAAGCATAGCTAAATGTGTCTGAAAATGAGATTGTACATTAGCTGTAAAATTGCAAATGCAAATAAGACCACACCACCATACAGTATTACTTTGGCTTTATTCAGCCTATATTTTAAAGCTTTTTTATAACATTGCATTTAAAAGTTGAAAATATTATCAGAGACCAATTTTTTTCTAGTGCAAAACTCAAATTTTTCTTTTGAAATGTGTTCTCAGAGCCTTGGAGTTGGTGAAGGAAGGTCACATTAAAGGTTTGTTTTTTTGCTCACAGAAAATGAAGGTTTACTATGTTAAGGGCTTCCCTAGTTGCTCAGACAGTAAAGAATCTACCTGCAATGCAGGAGACCTGAGTTCGATCCCTGGGTTGGGAAGATGCCTTGGAGAAGGAAATGGCTATCCATTCCAGTATTCTTGCTTGGAGAATTCCATGGTCAGAGGAACCTGGTGGGCTACAGTCCATGAGATTTCAGAGTTGGACATGACTGAGTGACTAATACATACACGCATACTATCTTAAGAAGTGGGAAAGACAACATAAAAGTTTGGGATATAAATGTTTCAAAATTGCATGTGCTTCTTCCCCAAAATATTACTAACATTTTAACAGTATGAAACATTTTTAAAAGTATTTTTCAGTCTGTAGAAATAAGTTGCTAAATATCACTTATTTGGCATTGCATTGATATTTATTGTTTTGGGTAGTATGGTTATTTTAATAAAATTAATTCTTCTAATCCAAGAACATAGCATATCTCTTCACCTGTTGTGTTGTCTTTAATTTCTTTCATCAGTGTCGTATAGTTTCAGAGTACAGGTCTTTTGCTTCCTTAGGTATTTAATCTTATGTGTTTATTTCTAGGTATTTTATTCTTTTTGCCGCCATGGTAAATAGTATCATTTCCTTAATCTCTCTGATACTTCATTTTTAATGTATAGAAACACAATTGATTTCTATATATTAGTTAACTGTGAACTTTTACAGCACATCACAAATAAGTACCTACATTTACAACATTGCCACATAAAATTTGAAAAAATTGACTTTCATGTTAATTGCTTATTCTGTATCAGGACTGTCCAAGAGCACTTTTCATGATGGTGGAAATATTCACCATGATATCTAGTACCACAGCCTTTAGATATATACAGCTTCTGAGTTCTTGAAATTACTGTGAATTTATTTTAATGGTCACCAAACTCATGATTCATGATTTAGCCTTGACTGTGTTCAACAAATCTGTCTTCTTTTTCTTAGCTATCAAAATATTTCATAATTTTTTAATATAAGAATTATATCTATAAAGAAGTGGTATAGATATAGAATTAAAATATTCTGCATTCATAGTTTGGATTTTTATTATGTAACTAACATGTTTTGTTCACCCCTGTAAATCCTAGCCATGCAAAAATTATTTCAGTAACATCCTTGCCATTGCCTCAAATCCACCTTTGAAGGGAGTGATAGAGCATGCAATACTCATGTCAGAAGCAAACCATTTGTTGTTGCCTGTGTTATCCAGTGAGCTTTCAATTCTTTAAAAATAGCTTTTATAGGATAGATAAAAAGTGTGTGTGAAGGGAGACATGTTCTGTCAATGCCTTGAACCAGGAACACCTCACCAATAATGCAGTAAGAAAAAAGTAAGAGGCTGTCACAGGAAGCTTCAGAAGAATTACTTTCTGACAGCATATTTTGATGAGCAGAGTGACTGCCTTGGGGATTGTGTAAGAATGGGGAAAAGAAACCTGTGACAAGTTAATGTATTCAGGAATTTTGAGAAAAATACCTAATGAGTGTCATTAAAATTCACAGAAACACAGTTGTATTTTCCAGATTCAACATAAATTCAAGAGATTTTGCCCCATTTTTTGGTTGCTGTTTTTCTAGTGGATATGCACAATGAATAAAATCAAGGGTGAGACTTTTGTATTCAATGAATAGATGAACTAGACAGTCCCCAACATCACTTTGAATAATAATATCAAGATTTTCATATTTAAAAAGAAGCCAAAGTACCTGTGAAAATTTTCTCTAATGAAGTTCTGCTTCAATTCTTCCTAAAAATCTAAGTATATTATATTATTCTATAATATAAAATATATTCTAAAGAATTCCATATTCAAATTAAGATTTCAACCAGAAAAATGATTAAAATGATGGATGTAGGGAATATCAACATAATGGACATCATAGGAGTGGCAAAATAAGTGAAAGAAAAATCTGTGGATGAAAACAATCAAGTAAGATTTGTGCATATATCTTAATCACTATTTATTCACTGCTAGTTTTCCTTCATTACAAGGAATTATAGGTAGAAGAGACAAGAATCTAACTAATGCAGTGATTCAGAATATCAAGTAGCCTAACTCTCTCTGTTCCCCAGAGACTGATTCACACTCTTCCATTCCATTTCCTCTGCACATCTCTGTGTTCTGGTATAACATCTACCTTGTGTGACTGTGTACACATTTGAGTTTTACCCCTTTTGTTAATAGTGAACAGCTTTATTAACAACTGAGGTAATAATAATCCTGTAACATATTAGGAAGGAAAATAATTCCCCCAGAGTGAAAAAAAAAATGAAATTCAGAGAATATTTCCACTTTTCAGAATAAATATTTGCTGTGAGTATTATGAGAAGATGATATTCAATCATCTTGATTTCATATTTAATTTCACAACTTACCATCTAAGAATAAAAACTGTAACCCACTATTTTCTATTAAAAAAGAGGAGATATCAACCATATCCTCTAGCAATAATGGGATACTTGTTGGCTGTTGAAGGCAAGAAGATTACAAGTCTATTTATGCCATTTTGTATAACATTGGAAATTAAAAAAAATGATTTTTTTTCAGATTTTTGGATTTGACATTCTGTTTGAATTTACTATTAATATTTGGATGGATTATGTAAGTTTAATGTATTAATATATAGCTTATTATATAGACAGTTGAAACAGATCATCCAGGAGACCTGACACATTGCATTATTCTCAAAGAATCTATCTGGTATATCATAGCATTGTTATAAGGGTTGAGCGGATATAAGTAAATGGTGTAGGAGAGTACCTGATACATATTAAGTGCCATAGAGCATTAACTTCTTCTTTCTCTTGGACCTGGACTAGTAGGCTGTATACAAATGGTTTCTATGTTGATATTCCCAATCTCCTATCAGATGGGAAAACATGATTAAATTATAGCTGCATTATAAATATTGAAGGAGCAAAATGAACTCTTTGTTTCAGTCCAATAAACAATGTAATATACAAGAAATTTCCTGAATGAGTTCCCAGCAAAGGAGCTCCTAAGTCCAATGGCCCTTGTTCCTCAGGCTTGTCAATCAAGGCCAGACATGTCTGAACCACAGAGATGGACATGGCTTCAGAGGTTGAAGCTGGAGCTAATACCAAACAAGAAAGATTTTTTTAAAACCTTCAATTAGACATCTGTTAATGACTTTGAATTGTGTCGGAGAAGACTCTTGAGAGTCCCTTGGACTGCAAGGCGATCCAACCAGTCAATCCTAAAGGAAATCAGTCCTAAATAGTCATTGGAAGGACTGATGCTAAAGTTTCAATACTTTGGCCACCTGATGCAAAGAACTGACTCATTGGAAAAGACCCTGATGCTGGGAAAGATTGAAGGCAGGAGGAGAAGGGGACGACAGAGGTTAACATGTTTGGATGGCATCACCGACTTGATGGCTATGAGTTTGAGCAAGCTCCAGGAGTTGGTGGTGGATAGGGAAGCCTGGCTTGTTGCAGTCCATGGGGTATCAGAGTCAGACACACCTGAATGACTGAACTGAATAACTTAGAGAATTGACTGATGGGTATCTGATATTATTTTTCTTTCTCTTTTTTTAGCACCATTCCAGTACTAGTATAAAAAATTTTATTCCAGCGGAACAAGATTAAACCTTTAGCTATTAACAATTAAGAATAGGTTACTGGGCCAGAGCTATATAGGGTTTGCACTAGGTGTCACTACTCCAGGTTTCCTACTACTTGGAGAGAAAAACTAGGATTAGCAGTAGTTAACATTAGATTTCAGTTCCATTCAGTTAGAAATATATTCCAATAATTCTGAAATAAGGACAAATATATATGCATAGAAACCAGACTATTTTTCTTACAGTACATAGCTCTGAATAACACTTTTATTGCCCTTTTGAAAGTTTAGTCATTCTAATATGTAAGTAGTAGTATAAAATTGTGTTTTACTCTGCATTTCTTTAATAACTCAGTATTGAATTTTTATCAGAATTTTTGCCATCTGTATCTCTTCTTTATTAGTATGTCTGTTCAAAATGTTTTCTTTTTATTGGATTTCTGTTTCATTTCTTGAGGCTCTAAGTCCTGTATCAAAAATCTATTTTGAAAATATTTTCTCCTCATTTCTTGTTTCTCTTTTCATTTTCTTAGTGGTGCTTTTTGAAAATTAAAAGAGTTTAATTTTGAAGGAGTCCTACTTTTCCTCTTTTATGCTTAATACTTTTTGTATCTTGTCTTTCATATCATCAGAGAAACTAGTGAACATCTGGTACCTGTCACTAATAAAACTGCTTATATTTGGATATGATTCAGTCCTTTGTTTGACAGCCTTCTCTACATTTCTCCTATGTGTGTGCATATGTATATATGCGTGCGCATATATATGTATATCAATTATATTGAGCATTAATAACTATAGTGGGTGAATTATCCCTTAATGATAGGTGATTCCAAAAGGCTTTTAAATCTTTTCTGCTTCTAAAATCTTATACTTTTACTGATAATTAAGTCCCATGCTTGGGAGAGGAAAATGATATTGTTGGGTTCTTATAATTAGAAGAATATGCTAGTAACCTTAGATATCACAAATCAGATTTGGATGAGACACATGTTATTATTCATGCAATCTTTCCATATACTAGAAAAAGGATATGTTCATTCATGGAAAATTTATAAAATAATTGTGCTGTGGAAAAGTTCTAAAATAATCATGATCAAGGGGACTGATGGCCAATAGTTTGGTAGCAAATTGCAGGCTGAACAAATGCATTATCATCCCCTCCTTATTATTACTGTTCCCTTTACAGTTCTTCCTTTTAGTGTTTTTATTGGATTTCATTCCAGAAATATGGGCCTTCTGGTGTGGAAAATAAATAAATAATAAACAAACTGGAGGAGTTCTTCATCAGTAAATCAGGATTACATATGACAAAATTTTCATTATGTATAATAAAAGTGATAATCTTTGCCAAGCAGTATGAAGGAAGTATGAAGTTAAATTCCAGAAGAAATTATATTTGCTATTTAATTATTTGTTATCATTCTGTTGCTCAGTTGTGTCCTACTCTTTGCGACCCCAGGGACTTCAACAAGTCAGCCTTCCTTGTCCATCACCATCTCCCTTAGCTTGTTCAAACTCATGTGCATCAAGTCGGTGATGCCATCCAACCACCACACCCTCTGTCATCCCCTTTTCCTCCTGCCTTCAGTCTTTCCCAGCATCAGTGTCTTTTCCAATGAGTCAGCTCTTCACATTTAAGTGGCCAAAGTATTGGAGCTTCAGCTTCGTCATCAGTCCTTCCAATGAATATTCAGGTTTGATTTCCTTTAGGACTGACTGGTTTGATCTCCTTGTAGTCCAAGGGACTCTCAAGAGTCTTCTCCAGTACCACAGTTCAAAAGTGTCAATTCTTTGGAGCTCAACCTTTTTTATGGTCCAACTCTCACATGCATACATGACTACTGGAAAGACCATCAGTTTAGTTCAGTTCAGTTCAGTCACTCAGTCGTGTCTGACTCTTTGCGACCCCATGAATCGCAGCACGCCAGGCTTCCCTGTCCATCACCAACTCCCAGAGTTCACTCAGGCTTGCGTCCATCCAGTCGGTGATGCCATCCAGCCATCTCATCCTCTGTTGTCCCCTTCTCCTCCTGCCCCCAATCCCTCCCAGCATCAGGGTCTTTTCCAATGAGTCAACTCTTACTTTGACTATATAAACCTTCGTCGCCAAAGTGATGTCTCTGCTTTTTAAAACATTGTCTAGGCTTTACATAACTATTCTTCCAAGGAGCAAACACCTTTTAATTTTGTGGCTTCATTAACCATCCTCTTTGATTTTGGAGCCCAAAATTTCATCACATGAAATCTGATGTTGTTTCCACATTTTTCCCACCTATTTGCCATGAAGTGATAGGACCAGATGCCCTGATCTTAGTGGTTTGAATGTTTAGTTTTAAGCCAGATTTTTCACTCTCCTTTTTCACCTTCATTGAGAGGCTCTTTAGTTCCTCTTCTATTTCTGCCATTAAAATGGTATCATCTGCATATCTGGGGTTGTTGATATTTCTCCCAGCAATCTTGATTTCAGCTTGTGATTCATCTAGCCTGACATTTTGCATGATGTACTTTACATATAATTTAAATAAGCAGGGTAACAACATGCAGCCTTGTACTCCTTTCCCAATTTTGAACCAGTTCGTTGTTCCATGTCTGGTTCTAACTATTGCTTCCTGTCCTACATACAGGTTTCTCAGGAGACAGGTAAGGTGGTATGATATTCCCATCTCTTTAAGAATTTTCCCATTTGTTGTGATGCACACAGTCAAAAGCTTTAGCATAGCCAATAAAGCATAAATGTTTTTCTGGAATTCCCTTCCTTTTTCTATGAGCCAACAGATATTGGCAATTTGATGGTTGCTCTGCCTTTTCTAAATCCAGCTTGTGCATATGGAAGTATAAGTATTCTTGGTTGCAGATTTTTCTTGGTTGTAGATTTTTTCCCTTTCATCCCTTTCAATGAATCTTGCCACTCCCTTCTGGGCTGCAGAGTTTCTGCTGAAAAATCAACTGATAACCTTAGGGAGATTCCTTTCTATGTTATTTGTTGCTCCTCCCGTTGTTGCTTTTAGTAATTTTGTTTACATTTAATTTGTGTTAGTTTGATTAATATATATTTCAGCATGTCCCTCCTAGGATTTATCTTGTATGGGACTGTCTGTAGTTAGTGAACTTGCATGACCATTTCCTTTCCCTTGTTAGAGAAGTTTTTGACTGTGATCTCTTCAGATATCTGCTCCGGCCATTTATATTTTTCTTCCTCTTCTGGGACTCCTATAGTTCGAATGTTGGTGCATTTAATGATATCTCAGAGTTCTCTAATACTGTTTTCATTTCTTTTCATTCTTTTTTCTTTATTCTGTTCTTTCTACAATAGAGATTTCCATCATCCTATCTTCCAGGTTACTTGTCCATTTTTCTATCTCAGTTGTTCTGCTATAGATTCCTTTAGTGCATTTTTCATTTGGGTTATTGTCTTGTTCATCTCTGTTTATTTTTAATTTATCCTAGATCTTTGTTAAACTTTCAGAGAAGGCAATGGCACCCCACTCCAGTACTCTTGCCTGGAAAATCCCATGGATGAAGGAGCCTGGTGGGCTGCAGTCCATGGGGTCGCTAAGAGTCGGATAAGACTGAGCAACTTCCCTGTCACTTTTCACTTTCGTGCATTGGAGAAGGAAATGGAAACCCACTCCAGTGTTCTTGCCTGGAGAATCCCAGAGATGGGGGAGCCTGGTGGGCTGCCGTCTGTGGGGTCGCACAGAGTCGGACACGACTGAAGTGACTTAGCAGTTGTTAAACTTTTCTTGTATCTTCTCTATCCATAGCTCCATTCTATTTCCGAAATCTTGAATCATCTTTATTATCATTACTCTGAATTCTTTTTCTGCTAGATTGTCTATCTTCTCTTCATTTAGTTATTCTTTCAGGTCCTTATCATGCTCCTTTATCTGCAGCATGTTTCTTTGTCATATCATTTGGTCAGACTTAGTGTGTTTGTGGTATCCTTTCTGCAGGCTGCAGGATTGCAGTTCCTCTCCCTTCTGGATTCTTCCCCCTGGTGAGTAAGGTTGGTTCAGATTCTTGTGCTATTATCCCATTGAGAGGGAATTTTACTGTTGTGGTGGTGGTCAGAGTCTGCCTTAGATATTGACCAGGGCCCCCCTTTGGCTTTGTGGCTGTCACTGCCCTGTGAGGGGTGAGATCTGCTCCCTAGCTGTTGGGCTAGAGGTACCCAAATCTGTTTCTTAGTTGTGATTCTGATCTGCGATGGGAAGGACGTGGAATTGGAGCACACCCTCTGGGGCTTCCCTCATCGCTCAGTTGGTAAAGAATCCACCTGCAATGCAGGAGACCCCACTTCGATTCCTGGGTTGGGAAGATCCCCTGGAGAAGGGATAGGCGACCCACTCCACTATTCCTGGGCATCCTTTGTGGTTCAGTTTGTAAAGAATCTGCCTGTAAAGCAGGAGGTCCCAGTTTGATTCCTGAGTCGAGAAGATCCCCTGGAGAAGGGATAGGCGACCCACTCCAGTATTCTGGCCCGGAGAGTTCTATGGACTGTATAGTCCATGGGGTTGCAAAGAGTCAGACACGACTGAGTGACTTTCAGTTTCACTTTTCTCTGGGGTGGAAACCACTGAGTTTCCCTCTTTTAGAGATGCTCACCTGTTAATGTTCTCTGTTGCCTCTCTTTTCACCTATCGTGCAGTCTCACAAAGTATACAGCTGCTGGCACTGCCCTTCGTGCCCCCTTCACTGTGGGTATGCTGACAGCAGCTGGCTCTGGTGTCTCTCAGGCATCACCCATCCACAGGTGCAGGTCAGCTGAGGTTCACCCATCCACAGGTGCAGGTCAGCTGAGGTTAGGCCGCAGCACTGCAGCATTCACTCCCTCACCTGGACCTGCTATGGGGTCTGGAGGCAGCTCAGACCCTGGTCCCTGCCTGCCCTTACATGCGTATGCCCACAGAGCCCCACAGCTGCTAAAGCCAGATCCGTCCCAGCTGCAAGAGCACTTGTTGTCCTTTCAGATGTTTCATAGGCAGTGAATTTAGGAAGCTGTCAGCAGAGTTGTAACTGCATTTCACGCAGCTGCAAAGAAAGATTTCAGCTCTTCTTCTTTAGTCACAAAGCCCCGAGGGCTCAGCTGTGGTTTTAGCTCTTCCTCAGGGTGACTTTCCTAGTTGGGGGAGTTACCTGCATCCTTCCAGGACAACAGGGTGGGTCCCAGCACCTACTGATGAATTTCCCAGTTGTAGAAGTTATTCATGCCCTTCTGGTACAGCATGAGCAAGTTGTGGGGCCTGATGGTAGAATTCCCAGTGTCTAGGTACATCTGTACCCTCTGAAGTTAGCAGGGGCCAAAGGGTCACTTTAAATGTTACACAACAATGTGAAAGTACCAGTGGCAGATTTTATATAAAAATTATGAATAAGTGAAGACCAAATAACAATATAGCACTCTGCAGCAATCAATTCTGCTGTTTGAAAAAGATAATATTCATAAGAGAATTGCCATCATAATTTATATGCATTATAGCCATGAAAGCTGTAAAACATTGCTTCACAATCATCAGAATCATATTCAAATTGCAAAAACATTTTCATTACAGAAAGATAGCATCATCCATTACATTTAGTTAATTTAAATCAAATACCCTTAATTTTAATATTATCAGCTTTCTAACATTTGTTTTTAATTGTAAATTTTGTTTTATATTTTATGAGCTATAAGCATAATGAGTCTGTATTTTTATATGTATTTAAGTGCCATGATCATAAATATACTCTATGTTAACACCGAGGAACTGTGGAATTTTTCTTTTAAATGAAGCATATATGTTAGTCAAGTTTGAAAACCAGTTTGTAGCTTTCCTGAGATCTGAAATAAACAAGTGAAATATTTAGAATAGACAGAAACAATAAAATTCAAGAAATAAAAGCCTATTTACATCCACCATCACTTTTTTCCAGAAATTATGTCCTTGAATATTCTATCCATATGGGAGGTGTGAGGTTCTCATAAAACGTCACATTCTGGTGATAATAGATTGATCTAAAAACTAGTTGCTTAACACAAGCAAGGGCAATGAATGCTTTCTTGTAGGACTTTGGTATCTAAGATCTAAGAAGAACTGACCAGTCTCCAGTGCTTAAAGATATTATAATAAGCCAAATCCTGTTAGTGGCTATATTTTTTACCATGTGGAGAAAGTACTTCAGTAAAGAGATGAAGAAGAAAGAGAGGGGAGATGAAGCCAGTGCTCAGAGAATCACGTATAGCTGATAAAATTCTACTGTTTTGAGTTACTCTTCTCAGTGAAACATGTATTACATTTTTATCCTTCCTGAAGCATGATCATTGAAAAAAACTTTAGACTCCAAAAACTAGCCCACTACTCTTCCTTTAATTTTTTTTTTTTTATAATATTTAAAGTAGACTGAGCTGGATTTCTATCAGAATCTGAACTTCTATGTTAGCTAGGAACTGATCTTGCTTTACAAAATCCTTGGTGCTCATGAATAAAATTTTATCAGTGTCTGAATGCGACATTGGCTTTTAGGCAATTAAGTGTGGTCCAATATTCTATAAACTTTTAGTCAATCCAAATGCCTCCATTATCAGAAGGAAAAAATCCCCAATTTTTTAAAAATATTGATCATTTGGAGTTCCATAATGACCTCAGCAACACATTATTAAAATAACCTAATTAATATTTTAGTTCATTAAATAATAGAGCAACATTTTTAAATTATGATGAAACATGCATAGCATAAAATTTATCATTTTAACCATCTTTAAATGTACACTTCAGAGACATTAAGTACATTTTTTAATGTGCAACTGTCACCACCATCAATTTCCAGAACTTTTTCATTTGTAAATATAAAACTGTACATCAATTAAAAACTCCCCATTTCTCTCTCACCACCAGTTCTTTAGAGCCACCATTCTGCTTTCTGTCTCTTAACTTAACTACTCCAGGCATCTCATGTAAGTGGAATATATAATATCTGTACTTTTGTGACTGATTTATTTATCTTAAAATAATATCTTCAAAGTTGTACTGTGTTATAACTTGTGCCAGAATTTTCTTCTTTTTTGAGGGTGAATGATATTCCATTACATGCATATTCCACATTTTCTGTATCCATTCATCTGCCAAAGGACATTTGGGTTACTCCTGTCTTTTGGCTATTTTAAATGATACTGCTATAAACATGGGTGTACAAGTATATATTTGAGGAGTGGCTTTCAGTTCTTCTGAGTATATATAAGTGGCATTGCTAGATTTTATGGTAAGTTCAGTTCAGTTCAGTTTCTCAGTCATGTCCAACTGTTTGTGATTCCAATGGACTGTAGCACTCCAGGCTTACCTGTCCATCACCAACTCCCGGACCTTACTCAAATCATGTCCATTGTGTCAGTGATGCCATCCAACCATCTCATCCTCTGTCATCCCCTTCTCCTCCTGCCCCCAACCTCTATCAGCATCAGGGTCTTTTCCAGTGAGTCAGTTCTTCACATCAGGTGGCCAAAATATTAGAGCTTCAGCTTCAGCATCATTCCTTCCAAAGAACACCCAGGGCTGATCTCCTTCAGAAGGGACTGGTTGCATCTCCTTGCAGTCCAAGGGACTCTCAAGAGTCTTCTCCAACACCACAGTTCAAAAGCATCAATTCTTCGGCGCTCAACTTTCTTTATAGTCCAACTCTTGTATCCATATATGACTCCTGGAAAAAGCATAGCTTTGGCTAGAGGGACTTTGTTGGCAAAATAATGTCTCTGCCTTTCAGTATGCTGTCTAGGTTGGTCATAGCTTTTCTACGAAGGAATTTAATTTTCTACCAAGGAATTGAATTTTCTTTCAATTGCATGGCTGCAATCATCATCTGCAGTGATTTTGTAGCCCCAAAAAACAAAGTCTCAAACAATGTTTCCATTGTTTCCCCACTTGCCATGAAGTGATGGCAAATATTTCCCGATCTATTTACCATGAAGTGAAACTGAGCTGCTGGGACCAGGGATGTGATTAAGATGCACACCCCACCTGGGACAGTGTGCTCACCAAGCACGTGGTCACCTGAGCACTCAGGCCTGGGAAGGGCACAAAACGCACGCCCAACTGGGTCTGTGCCCTTGCTGAGTAAGGGAGAACTGAGCGGCTTAGACCTGGGAAGTACTCGAAATGCAAGGCCCTGCAGAGGACCGTGGAGCCTGGGCAGTGTGCACCTGGGAAGCACAGGCCACCTTGAGCTGGGGCAAACCCAGTGTGGTCCATATACTGTGAGTGCTCCCTACACATGCCAGCGATGTTTGCAGTGTCCCTCCCTCCCCACAACACAACTGAACAAGTGAGCCTAAATAAGTGACTACCTTCACCTCCTTGTGTCAGGGCAGAAATTAGACACTGAAGAGATCTGCAAAAAGAGCAAGCAAAAGTAAACAAACAAGAGGGAACCACCAATCAGGAAGTGACAGGTGCAACAGATCAAAATCCTGTAGTTAACATTGACTAAGCATTCTAGGGGGCCTATAGACCTTGAGAACAAGTACAAGTTGGAACAAGGAACTATCTGAAACTGAACTGACCCCACACTGCCCACAACAGCTCCAGAGAAATTCCTAGATATATATTCACTATTATCACTTTTTAATTTTGTTTTAAGTTCTTTATTACTCCTTTAATTTTCACTTTTATAATCAACTATTACGTTGCAAAAAAAGACCCTATTTTTAAAGCAAATTCATAAATATATATTTTATAATTTTTGTGATTAATTTGTTTTGTCTTTTTAGTATTTCTTTTTTGAGAGTCTCACCTCTACTCCAGATTTTTGATCTTTGCTTTTTGGTATTTGTTATCAATTTTGTACCTTTAAGATTCTAATCTTCAGTATCCATTTTCACTTAGCCATGTGATTACTGGCTTGATTGCTCTCTCCCCTTTTGACTCTCCCTTTTCTCCCCCAGATCACCTCTATCTCCTGCCTTCCCCTTCTCTTCTCTACTTAACTTGTGAATCTGTCTAGGTATTCCGGGCAGTGGAGAACACTTAGTGAACTGATCGCTAGTTAGATTGATCTCTCCCCTTTTGACTCCCCCTCTTCTCCCATTACTTCATGGGAAATAGATGGGGAACAGTGGAAACAGTGTCAGACTTTATTTTTTGGGGCTCCAAAATCACTGCTGATGGTGACTACAGCCATGAAATTAGAAGATGCTTACACTTTGGAAGAAAAGTTATGTCCAACCTAGATAGCATATTCAAAAGCAGAGACATTACTTTGCAGACTAAGGTCCATCTAGTCAAGGCTATGGCTTTTCCTGTGGTCATGTATGGATGTGAGAGTTGGACTGTGAAGAAGGCTGAGTGCTGAAGAATTGATGCTTTTGAACTGTGGTGTTGGAGAAGACTCTTGAGAGTCCCTTGGACTGCAAGGAGATCCAACCAGTCCATTCTGAAGATCAACCCTGGGATTTCTTTGGAAAGACTGATGCTAAAGCTGAAACTCCAGTACTTTGGCCACCTCATGCGAAGAGTTGACTCATTGGAAAAGACTCTGATGCTGAGAGGGATTGGGGGCAGGAGGAGAAGGGGACGACTGAGGATGAGATGGCTGGATGGCATCACTGACTCGATGGATGTGAGTCTGAGTGAACTCCGAGAGATGGTGATGAACAGGGAGGCCTGGCGTGCTGCGATTCATGGGGTCGCAAAGAGTCGGACATGACTGAGCGACTGAACTGAACTGAACTTCTCCTCCTGGTCACCTCTATCTCCCTTCTCCCTTTTCTTGTCTCTGTGTGACTCTGTGAATTTCCCTGGGTGTTCCAGACTCTTGAGAGAGCCCTTAGGGAATTGATTACTGGCTAGATTGCTTTCTCCTGTTGTGACTCCCCTCTTCCCCACAAGAGACTGACCCAGACTTACACATGAGTGTCCAGGAGTCTTCAGAGGAAGCATGGGTCAGCGGTGGTCTGGTGCAGGGTTGGGGGCACTGAGTGCCTGCAAGGGACCTTCTGAATCAGGTTACTGTTATCTTTATTACCTCTACCATAGTTTGGACTCAGGTCAAACAGCAGGGAGGAAACACAGCCTGCCCATCAACAGAAAATTGGATTAAAGATTTACTGCACATGGCCCCCTTACATCAGAACAAGGCCCAGTTTCCCCCTCAGTCAGTCTCTCCCATCAGGAAGTTTCCATAAGCATCTTATCCTTCTCTATCAGAGTGTCAGTCAGTCAGTCAGTTCAGTTGCTAAGTTGTGTCCAACTCTTTGGGACCCCATGGACTGCAGCACACCAGGCCTCCCTGTCCATCATCAACTCCTGGAATTTACCCAAATCATGTCCATTGAGTCAGTGATGCCATCCAACCATCTCATCCTCCGTCGTCCCATTTTCCTCCTATCTTCAATCTTTCCCAGCATCAGGGTCTTTTCAAATGGGTCAGTTCTTTGCATCAGGTGGCCAAAGAACTGGAGTTTTAGCATCAGCATCAATCCTTACAATGAATAATCAGGACTGATTTCCTTTGGGATGGACTGGTTGGATCTCTTTGTAGTCCAAGGGACTCTCAAGAGTCTCCTCCAACACCACAGTTCAAAACATCAATTCTTTGGCTCTCAGCTTTCTTTTTAGTCCAACTCTCACATCCATACATGACTACTGGAAAAACCATAGCCTTGACTAGACGGACCTTTGTTGGCAAAGTAATGTCTCTGCTTTTTAAGTGTGCAGTCTAGGTTGGTCATAACTTTTCTTTCAAGGACCAAGCAGGTAGAGAGAATGTAGACGGTAGACAGAATGAAAATGAATGAATGAAAACCACAATCACAGAAAACTAAACAAACTGATCACATGGACCACAGTCTCGTCTAAAAAGTGATACATTAGGAAACACATAAAATGCTTTAAATATGTAGATGTTTGGAATTAGAAAATTACTCCTTTGTTCAATTTAATCATTTATTTGGCTGTGATACTGTATATGATGTTAAAAATAGCAGGTGAATTTTCTTTATTTAGTAAAAAGTCTAAATAAAGAAATATGGATAAAAATATGGATAAATATGGATAAAAAACATGGATAAATATGGATTAAAAATATGGATAAATA
>SJYT01069322.1:0-55214 GCA_006410635.1 Cephalophus harveyi | reverse complement strand
ACAATATACAGCCTTGACGTACTCCTTTTCCTATTTGGAACCAGTCTGTTGTTCCATGTCCAGTTCTAACTGTTGCTTCCTGACCTGCATACAGATTTCTCAAGAGGCAGGTTAGGTGGTTCAGTATTCCCATCTCTTGAAGAATTTTCCACAGTTTATTGTGATCCACACAGTCAAAGGCTTTGGCATAGTCAATGAAGCAGAAATAGATGTTTTTATGGACCTCTCTTGCTTTGTCCATGATCCAGCGGATGTTGGCAATTTGATCTCTGGTTCCTCTGATGTGGTAAAACAAAATAAAAAACTTACGCAAATACCCTGTAAAATCTGTCCTCTGCTAGCATTTGGTCAACTCTGGAAACTTTAGTTTTTCCTTTTTAGGAAGTGAAGTTCATCTAAAATTTGAAACTTTTATCAAAAATGTGAAGCATTGAACCTTATTTTGAATGCCTTTTATGTGTGTTAATACATCCTCATTTTTAGTACTGTAGAATGCTTTTACAAAATTTTTAAGTGCTTATATTCTCTTTTGAAAGCAAAGGCTTCAAGGTTAATAAAACCTCTGTTTAAATTTCAGTGAATGTTTTCGTCTGTGTATTGGTAAGTTATGTTCACTTTCTAGCTTCTCAATAGGTCTCTGGTTCACTTACAGTTTTCTTGTCTATAAATGCATTTAAAGTAGTAACTTTTTGAGTATGTTTATGACCACACTCCACAGGTTTTGTTTTAAACTGCTCTCATTCACTTCATTGTGCTCTTGTTGTTTCACTGAAGGAGAAAATACTAGGTAGTAAGTAACAAATATTATTTTGTGAATGTCTACTTTATTATATTCTTATCTGAGCCACAGCCCTGTATGATTTGTTTGAAACTTCTCCATACCTTCCTCAACTTGATAAATGTTTAACTGTTGTTTAAAATGCCTGGTGTTTTATTCAGTGTGCATTTTCTGATGCATAATAAATGACGGGGATTTTAAATGTACAATACGTTCTTCAAATATGAATTTTTCTGATTAAAAGACTTATGACTAAAGAACTTCCCACACACCTAACATTCACAGGATTATTTTCTCTTATGCTTTAAGTTAGGATTAGCTTAGACTGACTTCCCTGGTGGCTCAGACAGTAAAGCGTCTGCCTACAATGTGGGAGACCCGGTTTCAATCCCTGGGTCGGGAAGATCCCCTGGAGAAGGAAGAGGCAACCCACTCCAGTATTCTTGCCTGGAAAATCCCATGGACAGAGGAGCCTGGTAGGCTACAGTCCATGGGGTCACAAAGAGTCGGACACGACTGAGCGACTTCACTTTCACTTTCAAAGGGTTTCCAGGATTTCTCCACTACTTTGGTTGCTAGCCAGCATGAATTTTCCAGTTGCTAATGATTGATAGGTAGTGTCCAGAAGCTTTTCTACATTATTATATTAATAGGGTCTTTAATAATGAATGTGATGGTGATGAATCTGCTGATAAATCTAGCATGAGTTGAACCAAAAAGCATTTCCACATTTGACAAGGTTAAGAATGAGACAAAAGTCTTTTCTTCTCTTATCTATAGGGATTTTTTATGGCATACATTCTTTAAAGTGGAGAAGATGAGTGCCCGAAGTCCTTCCCACATTTCTTTCATTTACTGGGAATGAATTTTCTTGTGTTGAGTAAGCTGTGAGCACTGACTAATGGCTTTCCCACATCCCTTGCATTCTATGAATGTGGCTTCTCACCAGTGTGAATTATCTGACGTCATTTAAGCTGTGAGCCCTGCCTAAAGCCCTTCCCACATTCATTACATTTTTAGGGTTTCTCACCAGTTTGGATCCTCTGATGTTGAGGAAGATGTGAACGATGGCCAAAGGCCTTTCCATATTCATTACATTTATATGACTTCTCACCACTGTGGATTCTTTGGTGTTCTTTAAGTTGTGTGGTACCGATAAAGGCCTTTCCACATTCCTTACAGACATGGGGCTTTTCTCCAGTATGAACTCTCTGATGTTTAATAATCAACGATAAGTAACTAAAAGCTTTTCCGTATTCAGTACATTGATAGTGTTTTTCACCAATATGAGTTCTATGATGGACACTGAGTTGTGAGAGCCGAACAGAGGTTTTCCCACATCCTCAGATTCATAGCGGAGAAGGCAATGGCACCCCACTCCAGTACTCTTGCCTGGAAGATCCCATGGACGGAGGAGCCTGGTAGGCTGCAGTCCATGAGGTCGCTGGGAGTTGGACACGACTGAGCAACTTCACTTTCACGCATTGGAGAAAGAAATGGCAACCCACTCCAGTGTTCTTGCCTGGAGAATCCCAGGGACGACGGAGCCTGGTGGGCTGCCGTCTATGGGGTCGCACAGAGTCGGACACGACTGAAGCGGGTTGGCAGCAGCAGCAGCAGATTCATAGTGTTTCTCACCAGTATGAATTCTCTGCTGTCTTGTAAAGAGTGAAACAGGACCAAAGGCCTTTCCACATTCTTCACATTCGTAGGATCTTTCCCCACTATGAGCTCTCTGAGGAGGAGTATTGGGATGTGATGGACAGCCCTCCCACACTGCTGCCATTCATAAGATTTCTCCCCAGTATGAATTTTCTGATGACTAAGAAGAGATTTCTTCTGCCATGACCTTTTCTACATTCATTACACACGTAGGGTCTACTTCCAGGTGGAACTTTATGAAGCAGGTTACGGAATGTTTGCTGTCTCAAAGTGTGTATTTATTCATGGGTGATTATGACTTGATTGGAACTTTCTTTCTGATTTCCGTGATATATCTCAAATGTGCCTTTACATTCCCAGTCATCTTGGAAGCTAGAATTCTCAGGATCTTTGTAAAATTTTCTGTTTTCTCCCATTTGGACACCTGATCTGAAAGATAATGAAAAAGCAGAGATGCTTGTTTTAGTCCAAGGTCAGTTAGAGCTTCTTTAGTAGAAATAGTTTGAAACTGAAAATAATGCTTATGAAGAAAGCACGCTCCCAAACAGGAATCCAGGAATTCCTGTTCTCCAAAACCCCCCCAGAGTACCTGCCTCAGCAGGAAGGATCTAGCCAGTCAGCGATTCATATCTGAAATATTGATGGGGAGAGTAGGTGGGCTACTATGAAAAGGCGGTGGTAGTGACGGTGAGCTGGCCTTTTCTCTGGAATTCGGTGGCCAGTCCTTTCTGGCAGCAGTGGTGGTGGTTTCTTTGTCTTAGTCTCTGAGCCCAGATCGCGGCCGAGGCAGTGTGTACTTGGAGGCGCGTCTCTGCCTTAGTGTGGCTGAGGGGGCACCACTTTTGGTGACTTGCTGTTGCCACATTAGAGGAGGCATTTCTGGAGACCTGCCTTAGAGCCAGCTCCTGTAACCCTTCTAACAGTTTTATAAGCACCCATTTCCCATATTTTGAATCTTTAAATATAATCTTAATACTGACCTTAAGAAATTGGGGTGGCGGGGAACACAGGATTTCAGGAGAAGATAAACCAGGTTATTAGGAGCAACCCTTCCACTAAAAATGTGTTTTAAAAATAAAACTTACACCAAAAAATCTTTGTCAAAGGTTTGGGGGGAAAAAAAACAACAACTCAGAATTAACAGGCAAAAGTCTACGGAAACTTGAGCTCCAAGGATCAATGAGTACTGAAGCTGGTTTGCCCTGAGTACCAGCCCTAATTTTGTTCAGATGATCTCCTGTGTATATGTTGTGTGTCTTTTTTGCCCAAACATGTCACCTGGTTTCTTGGTGCATTTGGGCTGCTACAACAAAATATTAATGCCACAGACAGACTGGGTTGCTTATAAACAACAAATTTCTCACAGTTCTGGAAGCTGGGAAGAATTCTGAGATCAAGGTGCTGACACTCAGCGACCAGGAAATAAATTCTTACATTGAGCCACCATATTTTGGAGTCTGATAACAGCAGCTTAGCTTAAGCCCTGAGACAAAGTCAGTCTAAAATCATATGTGAAAGGAGCCTCATTTTCTCTGTAAACCTTTTGAGAAAAAAGTTTAGAAGGAACAACTCTGGAAGCCAACCAGTGAGCTTCCGCCCGTCCCCTACAACGGCTCACCTCTTAGGCCGCTGTCTCTTCACCACCAACAGTTGCTCCCTTTTTTGCAACAATCGATCACACTTGACTTAGAATTGCTAGACCTTCCATGTGAAAAATAAATGGAACCTAGTTGTGCAACTGGTATCCAAATGCCCAGTCCCTTGAGGGGACATTGACAGAGGTGGGTAAAGAGCATGGCTTCGCAAATCAGGAAGGCGATGTTTCAGAAGCAACTCAGACCTGTTTCCAGCTTCACAAGGCTCAAACTGTTGCTTCCGAAATCCAGTCAAACTCTTTAGCGGTTCCCTGGAAAGTCAAGTTGGTGGAATCATGATGCTTAAACGATAGGTAATGAATTCTGAGAGTAAGATCTTAACCAACAGCTGAGACGCCTGTCCTCCAATTTGTACCAACCCTCCCAGTGGATACGTGTAGGAGGAGAAGGAGGGAATTAGCCACCCATACATCCTTGGCTCCAGTGGACTTGATGGCCGCATCTTTGGGGCTATCCTGGTATGGAAAAACTACCGTGTTTAGACTTTGAGAGCTGAGTGACCACATGACCTTGAGGGGAAGGGTAAATCTGCTACATAAAGGGAAAGGGCACTATAAAAAAATTGCTCAGGATTAATTGAGTTAAATTATGTAACGTGCTTATTATGTTATAGTGCCATATTTATTGGAGAAGGCAATGGTATCCCACTCCGGTGCTCTTGCCTGGAAACTCCCATGGACGGAGGAGCCTGGTAGGCTGCAGTCCATGGGGTCGCTGAGTAAGACACGACTGAGCAACTTCACTTTCACTTTTCACTTTCATGCATTGGAGAAGGAAATGGCAACCCACTCTAGTGTTCTTGCCTGGAGAATCCCAGGGATGGCGGAGCCCAATGCGCTGCCGTCTGTGGGGTTCAACAGAGTCGGACACGACTGAAGTGACTTAGCAGCAGCAGCCATATTTATATAAAACATATACTGTTATGTTACAGTGCTATACACACACACCTTCCTCAATTTACTATGGGGTTATAGCCTGATAAACCCACTGTAAGTTAAAAATATTTAGTCGAAAAAGCATTTAATAATACACAACCTACTGAACATCATAGCTTAGCTTCACCTACTTTAAATGTGCACAGACCACTTGCATTAGCCTGAAGCTGAGCAGTCATCTAACACAAAGCCTGCTTTATACTAAAGAATATCTGATGTAACTTACTGACGCCTGTATTGAAAGTGAAAATCAGAATGGTTCTAAGTGTATCTGTTGCTTACCTTCCTGATATCCTGGCTGGCTGGAGCTTCTTGCTGCTGCCCAGCATCATGAGACCCTCATACAGCATATCACTAGCTCAGAAAAGGATCAAAATTAAAAACTCAAAGTACAGTTACTACTGAATGAATATTACGTTCAGTTCAGTTGCTCAGTCGAGTCTGACTTTACAACACCATGGACTGCAGCACACCAGGCCTCCCTGTCCATCACCAACTCCCAGAGCTTGCTCAAACTCATGTCCATTGAGTCGGTGATGCCATCCAGCCATCTCATCCTCTGTTGTCCCCTTTTCTTCCTGCCTTCAATCTTTCCCAGCATCAGAGTCTTTGGGTTTGCATCAGGTGGCCAAAGTATTGGAGTTTCAGCTTCAGCACCAATCCTTCCAATGAATATTCAGGACTGATCTCCTTTAGGATGAAGTGATTGGATCTCCTTGCAGTCCAAGGGACTCTCAAGAATCTTCTCAACACCACAATTCAAAAGCATCAATACTAAGGCACTCAGCTTTCTTTATAGTCAAGCTCTCACATCCATACATGACCACTGGAAAAACCATAGCTTTGACTCGATGGACCTTTGTTGGCAAAGTAATGTCTCTGCTTTTTAACATGCTGTCTAGGTTGGGAAAAGTTGGCTTAAAGCTCAACATTCAGAAAACTAAGATCATGGCATCTGCTCCCATCACTTCATGGGAAATAGATGGGGAAACAGTGGAAACTGTCAGATTTTATCTTTTGGGGCTCTAAAATCACTGCAGATGGTGATTGCAGCCATGAAAGTAAAAGACGCTTACTCCTTGGAAGGAAAGTTATGACCAACCTAGATAGCATATTCAAAAGCAGAGATATTACTTTGCCAACAAAGGTCCGTCTAGTCAAGGCTATGGTTTTTCCAGTAGTCATGTATGGTCTGCAGTCACCATCTGCAGTGATTTTGGAGCCCCCCAAAATAAAGTCTGTCACTGTTTCCACTGTTTCCCCATCTATTTGCCATGAAGTGTTGGGACCAGATGCCATGATCTTAGTCTTCTGAATGTTGAGTGTTAAGCCAAAATTTTCACTCTCCTCTTTCATCAAGAGGCTCTTTAGTTCTTTGCTTTCTGCCATAAGGTTGGTATTATCTGCATATCTGAGGTTATTGATATTTCTCCCAGCAATCTTGATTCCAGCTTGTGCTTCATCCAGTCCAGCGTTTCTCATGATGTACTCTGCATATAAGTTAAATAAGCAGGGTGACAGTATACAGCCCTGAGGTACTCCTTTCCCAATTTGGAACCAGTCTATTGTTCCATGTCAGACTCTTAACTGTTGCTTCCTGACCTGCATACAGATTTCTCAGGAGGCAGGTAAGGTGAAGGTGAAGTTGCTGTTGTGTCCAACTCTTTGCAGCCTCACAGATCTTTGCAGCCTCACAGACTGTATCCTACCAGGCTCCTCCATCCATGGAATTTTCCAGGCAAGAGTACTGGAGTGGGTTGCCATTTCCTTCTCCAGGGGATCTTTCCGACCCAGGGATCGAACCCTAGTCTTCCACATTGCAGGCAGGCACTTTACCATCTGAGCCACCAGGGAAGCCAGGTAAGGTGGTCTGATATTACCATCTCTTGAAGAATACTGCATTCAAGCCACTGTAAAGTGAAAAAAATCCTAAATTGGACCATCCTAAGTTGGGGGCTATCTATACATAACAGAGATAGAGATATCTGTATCTACATATAGCTCTATCAGATCTATTTATCTTGATGTCAGTCAGTAACAGTCTTTCTCTAAACACACAGAGACTTTCTCCTTGAACTAACTAGATAGGCTTCTCCAAGCCCTCAAGGCTCGAATCTCGGGTTCTGTTCCTAACCCATTGAGTCCAGTTTTACAAGAATTCTGCTGGGTCAGTTTATCAAGACCCCCCACTCCTACCCCAATCCTTAACATCTTTTCACTCTTGACAGCCTTCAGCAAGAATTCTATTAAGCCCATTTAGCCAGATTCTCCCTCTTATCTTTGATGATTTGTCTTTGTTAACTGCACATCCAGTGATTCCCCACCTTGCTCTTTGACTGTAAATCCCCACTTGTTATATTTGGAATGGAGCCCAGTTTTGGACAAAGGCCTCTGGCCCTGTGGCAATGATTCCTGAGTAAAATTTGCCTTGAGAAACTTTAGTTTCTATCCAGTACTGGTTTTCTTTGTCAATATTTTGGGGAAGACTCAGATATTGTGGATAATTCACACAATTACAGTCTTCCTAGGGAAAACGCAAATTTAAAAAAAAGGGCAAAATTGCCCACAGCCGTAAGTGGTTTCTGGGATCTATGGATCCTATGTCAAGAATCTTCAAGAAGGCTGGGATCCATTTTGGGCTGGACACGGGCCCCGCTGCCATGGTTGCTGAGAAAGGTAGTGCCGAGGCAGAAGAGCTAAGACTTGCTCATCCCTTACTTCCCCTGAACTGCCAAATACCCTCCCCGCCACCCACAAAGAGCTCTGATCCAGCCCTGGGCTGAGTGGAACGCTGACTCGCACACATACACATAATCGCCCTGAGACAAAACCAAGCGAGGGTTCCTAGTAAGTTACTCAAAAAAGTAGATACTTGCAGGTCACCTTTACCAATCATAATAAAGTAAAATTTGAAGTTGACCATTTAGAATGCTTTCAGCTGCAAGTTTACACAATATTCAATTGAAAGTAAGTTAAGCAATAAAGATTTATTTTTCTTATATAACAAAAGCATCAAATAGTTCCAAATTGGCCCTGTAACCCCGTGTTGTTAGGGTTCTGGGTCAGTCTCTTTGAGGTCCTCTCTTTTCTGCTTTTGGTTCCAAGATGACTGCAACAGCTCCAGGCATCAGGTTCTCAGAGAAAAATGTTTAAAAGCAAGAAATGAAAGAAGAGGGAGTCTTCCTAATATATTTGTCTCTTCTGAATGAGGACGATCTTTCCCTGAAGACCCTGTAGATCCCTAGAATATACTGGCCATACACTGGAACGGATGGGCCATCTTGAGCTGCAAAGGAGGCTGAAAATTGGCATCTGACATCTTCAGAGTCTAAGACAAGACACAGATGCTACCAATAGAATGGGAATTGGGTATGGCTGCTAGGTAGGCGACCAAACTGTTCTGTCTGTGACAAGTTATAAAAGACAATCCAAACAAACAACCTGAAAATTAAGAAACAGTCTCCTAAACTTAATTCCCCTTGGATCAGAGAGAAATGAAAACGGAGATTATTGTAGGATGTGTGCTCAGTCAGCTCACTTGTGTCCGACTCTTCGTGACCCTGTGGACTGTTAGCACAGCAGGCTCCTCCGTCCATGGGATTATCCCGACAAGAATCCTGGAGCCAGTCGCTGGTCCTTCTTCCAGGAGATCTTCCCGACTCAGGGCTGGAACCTGTCTCCTGCAGCGCCTGCATTGGCAGGTGGATTCTTTACCACTGAGCCACCTGGGAAGCCTTAGGAGAGAATGTAGGATAGCTACTTCCTATTTCCTCATTTTCTGCCTTTGTTTCCTATTGTCTATCATCAGGGCATTTGGTATTCTCTTCTCTGGCTTCTTAAATAGCACATTTAATATATTTGAGTACTATCTTTCCGGTTTTCATGTTTACATGCACTTAAAGGTATAAAAAATTCCTGAGTAGCTTCAGCCACATCCCACATTTCTTGGCATGTAAAACTCTCCTTCTCATTGTTTTCATTACCATCAGTGGTAACTGCATGATTTAGTTTCTTGTTAACCCAGGAGTAATTTGGTGTGTTTTGTTTTCGAATTTTCAAGAAAACTCACTTTTGGCTATTGTTGAAATTATTACACTGTGGTGAGAAAATGTAACTTTGGAATGTGTTAGAGACAAAATTTTCTCCAACCTTTCCATCTCTGACAATCATGGTCTAAAAAAGTTGCACCCATATAATTTTTCTTCAATATGAATTTTATTACTCAGGATAAAAGAAAGCTCTGAATGAAGGAATTCTCACTTGCATGACATCCTTCAAGTCTTTCTCCAAGATATAAAGAGTAAGTTGTGACTAGCCTAAGCTAATGGACTCTTCCCATTCTTTCCATTCATATGATTGCTTGCTAACATAAATTCTCTGATGATTAATAAGGGGTAAGTGCTGATGGAAGGCTTTTCTACATTTATTAAATTCACTTGTGTTTCTATATTATGCATTCTCTGAGGTTGAATGGTAGCTGAATCATGATTTAAAGTCCTCCCATGTTCCTTATATTCATAGGGCTTTTCCTCAGTGTGAATTACCTGATGTTGAATCAGTTGTGAGCAGTGGCTGAAGGCTTTCCCACATTCCCTGCATTCATATGGCTTCTCACCTGTATGAATTCTGTAATGTACAGTAAGATGGGAGACCCGTTTGAAAGCCCTACCACATACCTTACATTGGTAGGGTTTCTCTCCTGTGTGAATTCTCTGATGTTGCTTAAGTTGTGAGCTCACCCTAAAGGCCTTCCCACATGCCTTACATTCATAGGGTTTCTCACCGGTATGAATTCTCTGATGTCGAATAAGAGTTGAGCCTTGATTAAAGGCCTTCCCACATTCTTTACATTCATAGAGTTTCTTGCCAGTGTGAATAGTCTGATGCTGAATCAGCTGAGAACGATGACTAAAGGTTTTCCCACATTCCTTGCACGCATAGGGTTTTTCACCTGTATGAATTCTATAATGCACTTTAAGATGTGAGATCCGATTGAAAGCCTTGCCACACTCCTTACACTGATAGGGTTTCTCACCAGTATGAATTCGTTGATGTTCAATCAACTGTGAGCTTCGACTAAAGGCCTTTGCACAATCCTTACATTCATAAGGTTTCTCACCAGTATGAACTCGCTGATGTTGTATGAAATTTGAACCAGAATTGAAGGCCTTTCCACATTCCTTACATTCATATGGTTTCTTGCCAGAATGAATATTCTCATGTTGAATTAGTCGTGAACCATATTTAAAGGCCTTCCCACATTCCTTGCATTTATAGGGCTTCTCATTAGTCTCAATCCCTTGATGATTAATGAGGAAGTCCTCTTGCCAGAAGTCTTTTGTACATTCATTATATTCATGGGGTTTTTCTCTGGTATGAATTTTCTGATAAAAAGTAAGGGGTGCTGGCTTGTCAAAAGTGGGTATTTCTTCATTCTCGATTATCATTTGACTCAGATGTCCATCTGGATTTCCCTCTTCCCTGTCAGAATGACTTCTGCATTCCCAGTCATCTTGGAAACTTGAGCACTCAGGACCGTAACTGGTAAGGCTTTCCATTATCTCCCATGGGGGTGACTGTACTTCATAACTCTGCTGCTTTGGAGAGAATACCTTAGTATCGTAACTGGACTTCAGTACTGAAAAAGAACAAAACAAGCATGTGTTTGTTTTCCTTTTCCAGAAAAATGAACTTTTGTAGCAAACATTGGAAAGTTGAGACTCAAGATAATATCTGTATGCTCTTGAATGTGATTAAGAATTTAGCAAATGGACAAATAGAACAGAGAAAGAGGAAATACCATAAATTGAGGTGAATGAGGTAATCAGAGAAATCATTAAGAATAGTTCTAAAATGTTAACGTGGAGCAGAATCACTGCTGAACCTGGTTTTAAAAAATGAATTTTCTGTGAAACCCTAGAAGAGACAAATGTAAGAGTAACAGAAAGCAAATCATTTGTTGCTGTGGCTAGGGGGTATGAACGATTGTGTGGGAAGGAGCATAGAGGAAATCTCAGGGTGATGAAAATTTATCTTGTCTGTGGTAGTGGTCATATAAGTGTATAGCTTTGTCTATAGTCATTAAAATATGCTTAAAATGCAGGCATTTAATTTGCTGTAAATTGTACATCAATAAAGTGGATTTTTAAAAACGGTAGAGAAAGTTGACTAGATACTTCTCTGGCCAGAGGAATGAGATGGTGCGTCTGCGTGGCGGGGTGTGGTGTACAGCAGGGCTGTTTTCATGTGTCCAGGGGAAGACACAGCTGTGGTCTCCTGCTGTGGCACTTTCTGTCCCTGACATTTAGCTGAACACCACAGCTACAGCTCATGTCAGCCGGACCAGTCTCTCCTGGACTTTCCTGTTGCCTAAAAGTGACCTGGGACAAAGGAGAGCCTTGTTCCTTGTTTGGAAGATTAGGCCCAAATTGAATGAGGTGGCCTCTTCCACAGTATATTCTTTGCTGGTTATTCAAACTGCAAGGAAGGGCTGAATGGTGTTGCTGAACTTGATTCATGTACCTGGTACATGATTTCTATTGCAGTGGCCTGTTTTACTGCAATCATGGAAATCAGTCCCATTCGGCTAATAAAGAATTGGTTGCTGCTTCATGCAGGGAACTATGGGGAGAGTAAATGGGTGCTTTTGAATGTGTTCATAAAGTATATGAGAAGGCCAAAGAGGACTTTATAGGGGGCGTGTCTACTTCTTATGGCAGCATATCAGAGACCACTATTCATTTGTTTTTTGTGTGAAATTATTAAACAACAACTACTGGAATAAAAAATTACTTTGCCAATACAGATGAAAAGTTTGTAAAAGAAGTATCAATTTTGTGGGAATGATGCTGCTGTCGCCTCAAAATTTTGTACCACACACATAGTGTATGCATACACACGGAGCTGTAATTAGAAGACTGAAAAGATCAGACAGCATGCTTCACTGTTCAAGAGGGAAGCTCTCTTATGGGCCTCTGGACTGTGCTCTAAGGGCTGGGGGAAGGCAGATTCCAAACACTGCCGCTGTAATGACGCCCTGCGCGCCCGTGGCCCATCTGCTCCGTGGGCAGCACCATCTGGCTACCATCGTGTAAAGAAGGGCGACCGAAAGACTGCAGTGGGCCGTGGACTACTAAAGCCAGCCTGGTGGACAGAAGAAAATGAGTGTGGGACCATGTAACTATGCCCAAGTGGAAGTCTGGTTTTAGGAATTAAAGTGATCACACATTATTGATGTTTTGGGCAATGTGGAAAAAAAAGACAGAACAGCTGTCTCTAAGGACATGCCATTAAAAGCATGCCTCCCTCCAAACTGCTGCATATTCTGTCAAGTCAGCTGACACAGTTTAGTTTTGTTGACTGATGGCAGATGAGCACTTTTGCACTCATCTAAATTAAGCCATCTCTAACCATATATTGTGAAATAACTTTACAAAGATAGTACTGATTTTCTAACTTTTAGCTTCTCTTCTCCTTGTAAAGTTGCAAAATAGCAAAAATGATAGTGAGGTCCTCTGTATTCTTTTTACATTTTCCTGACAAGATCTGGCATAGTTTTTTTATTTAGCATTAGTAGATGCTGTTTTTGACAACCAATGAGGTAATGTCTAAAAAGCTTATGGATAGTTTTATGGTTTTGTTTTGGTTGGTTTCCTCATATGGAACCTTAAAGGATCCCGAATGGCCAAAACAATCTTGAAAAGGAAGAACAAAGTTGGAGGCCTCTCTCACTTCCAATTTCAAAACATGTTAAAAAAGCCACAGTAATCAAAACTGCAGAACTGCCATCAAGGAAGATATTTATCCAGAGGAACACAATAGGGGCAGCGGACATAGACTCTCATACATACTGTCAAACGATCTTTAACAAGGGCACCAAGACCACACGCCAAGGAAGAGACCAGCTCGTCAGCAAAGAGGGCTGAGGAAGCTGGACATCCACATGCAAAAGGAGGGGGCCCCAACCTTACAGTGAACAGAACAGCTCGAAATGGATTAGAGACCTCAACCTCAGATATGAAGCTCCTAGAAGAAAACGGGAAAAGCTTCATGACACTGCATCTGCCAGCGATTTTTTGGATATGGTACCAAAAGAGCAGGCGCCAAAAGCAAAACTGCACAAATGGGAACATCAGACCTAAAAACTGTGCGCCAGAGGAAAAAATCAACAGGCTGCAAAGGCAACCTACAGAATGGGACAAAACATCTACAAATCATGCATCAGAGGGTTAATATACAGACAATATAAAGAACTAAAACGCAACCAAAAAATAACCCGACTTCAAAATGGGCAAAGGATTTGAATAGACGTTTCTCCAAAGATCACATACAGATGGCCAACAGGCATGAGATTCAGTATTCAGAGTATGGTATTAGGAAATCTATTCATGTAATCCATATTTTATAGATTGAAAGAATAAAATATGAAAAAGTAGATGCTTCTTTAAGCGAAGAAAATATCTATGTCATTCCTATGGCTGATATTATGCTAAACAAAAGTTACTAAAAATATTCCTGTTAAAGTCAAAAACAAGATTAGTATGTAAAACCCCTCTTAATACTGTTCTGGGGGTACTAGATAATCAGCATCCTAGTCAGGCAAGAGAAAAAAACCTGTAAGATAGAAAAATGTAAAAACATCACCAGTTGCAAATATATATATTATATATATATATATATATAATATATATATATAATCAAATGGCTTGGAAAGCTCAAGAGTTACATAAAAAACTGTCATAAATAATGAGAAAATTCAATAAATTGGGTCAGCTACAAAATTCATCTGAAGATGTGACTAGTGTTTGTCATATTAGAAAATAACCAGTTGGAGTATAATATGGATGAATGCTGTATTAATCCATATTATAGATTATGCCATTTTCAACAGCAATAAATATAAACTACCTAGGAATAAATGTAATAAGACATACAAAATCGAGGAAGAAAATGTGAAAATCTTCATCAGGTATGGTCATAAAGGAAGGGAAAAGCCTGTCATGTTCTTCAATAGGATAAAATTAGTTTTCTCTTAAATTAATCTATAAATTTACAGTGATTACAGTAAGGAAAAAAATGCATGATTTTTTTGAAAGCAAATATTCTGATTCTAAGGTTTAGATAGAAACGTAAATGAGAATAGCCAGGAAAATTCTGAAAAACAAGAATGAAGAGGGACTAATACCAGATATATAATACATTTAAACTGTTAATAAACTAAAACAGTAATGGTATAGACACATGGTTAGAGATTAATGGGCTACAAGAGAAAGTCCAAAAATAGATTCAGATACGCAAATGATAAAGCAGATGGCAAAGGTGGCTTTATATATTCGTGATGGAGAGAGAAACTGATAAATGCCGCTTGAATACTGGATAATCTGGACAGTAACGTGAAATCACATCTCACGGTAGGAAAAATTCAATACGGATAGTAAATTTCACCGTAAATAAGCTAGAAAAAAATCATAGCAGACTCCTAACCTTTTGAAAGGGTGAAGTTCTCTTTAAATATGACACAAACCCACAGGACAAGGAGTAAACAAACTGAGCGCCTCAAACACACTCTGTCAAAACTCAGACAAAAAAGCAAAAATCCATCCTCTGGCGTTCTTGGTGTGGTAGGTAGAATAACAGCCTCCCCGAGACGCCCGTGCCCTAATTCCCAGAGCCTGAACGTGCTAGGTTACAGGGCAGCACACGCCCCCTCTCCCCGCGCTCATCCCACACCTGACCTCCTCACGCCCAGGGCTCATGCTTGCTGCTTCACGTCCCATTTAAAATTCTCTTAGAGTGCAGTGTATGTCGCAGAGACTGTTTCTGGACCTGATTTTGCTCCCGTGTCACACGGTGGCTTTGAGTCTCATCAGGGAAGATTGGTGCGCACATGAATGCGTACACACACACCCACCCCCACACATACACCGCGTACATACACACCCACCCCCACACACACACCCCCTCGGAACATCTGGTAATGTCTGGGGACATTTTTGGCTTTACAACCGAGGGGAGGCCAGGGAGGCTGCTAAACATCCTGCCATGCACAGAATGACATCCTCTCTTCCCGCCTCGACTAGCTCCCTGAAAAAGAATTAGCCCACCGCTGAGGCTGAGAAACCCCCCATCCAGAGCAGGAGCGCCCCAGGCAAAGGACAGCTGGGGACAGACAAAGCCTCAAAGCAGGGATCCACTTGATGCGTCGAAGCCGGCATGTGTGGACTCGCACTGTCCGCTCTCGGCCCCTACAGCAGAGCTGAGTAGCTGTGGCACAGACCAGATAGCTGCAAAACCTGCAAAACGTCCTGTCTGGCCCTTGGAAGGCATCTGCCAAGCTCTGTGTGAATGGAACAGCAAGCGGGCGGGCGTGGCTGTAACCGAGCCAGCAACGTGGGGCGGTGCGCGATGGAGCCGGGCTGGAGGCAGGCGCCAGAGCTCAGGAGCACCGCCGGCCGGCAGCCGGCGCTGGGACGCTGCAAGCGTCCTATTCGGCAACGTCCGCTGGCGCGGCCCTAGCTGCGCATGGCTGCTCAGCATCCGAAGCGTGGCGCGGGCAGCTGTGACATGGAACTTACTTTCCATTTTAGTTAAAATTAAAAGTTCTGGTCAAAAGCCACAGCACAGATGGCTGATGGCTACAGTATAGACACAGAGCCTTCCAGGCCATGGGATAGGTTCGGGCTTGTCTCTTGAGTGAGACAGGAAGCCGTGGGCAAGCTGTGAGCAGGGATGTAATACAGCCTCGCTGAAGACTGAGAAGGACTTCCCAGGTGGCACAGGGGTACAGGATCCGCCTGCCAGTGCAGGAGACACAGGAGACGTGGGCCTGATCCTTGGGTCAGGAAAAGCCCCTGGGGTAGGAAATGGCAGCCCACTCCAGTACTCTTGCCTGAATCCCAGAACAGAGGAGCCCGGCGGGCTCTAGTGCATGTGGCTGCAGAGAGTCGGACACGACTGAGCACGTACGAATACACACCGCACAGAGGAGCCACACACAGACACACACACACGTATAACACAGTACTGTTTGAAACCAGGACGTGTGCACACAGCACGCACTCACACTCGGGTGCCGTGCGGAGGCCGCCCTGCGGTGGACAGGCGTGGCCGCGGAGTCGGGGAGGGGCCGCGGCAGTTCCCAGGGGCGGGAATGTGGGCGGTAGCAGTGTTGCTTGTTGGTGAGAAGTGGTTACATTCCGGGTATATTCTGAGGTGGAGCTACCAGGATCTGCTGGCAGACTGGCTACGCGTGTGAGATGGAAAAGTCAGGGAGGCTTCAGGAGTTTTTGACCTAAGCAAGTCGGGCAGAGTCCCCGAGTACTGACGTGCAGAAGCAACGGGGAGGCGGGCACCTGTCAGGAACGACCAAGGACTCCCTGTGGGACGCCAGCTCCAGTGTCTGGTGGACATCCAAGCGGAGCTGACGGGATACAGGTATCGAGTTCAAGCGAGAAACTGCAGCTGAAGGCAGTAATTCGGGATAAAGAGCTGTGGCCGGTGATGGAGACATTCTGCATCTGCACCGCCCAGCAGAGTCGCCACTGGCCGCAGAGCAGCTGCTGGGCGTCTGGAACGCGTCAAGTGCAACTGAGGTACTGAATGTGAAATGTAGGGAATGTATAACTGTAGGGAGCTCCCCGGCGGCCCAGTGTGAGCGCTCCCATGCTTTTACTGCCGAGGGCCTGGGTGCAATACCTACTCGGGGCACGAAGATGCCACAAGCCTGGAGGCATAGCCCCCCCAAAAATGTATCTACTTATAGTGAATTTAAATTTCCATGGCCACGTGTGGCCAGTGGCTCCTCAGCCAGCACAGGCGTGAACGGTGTGTATCGCGCGGTCCTGGAGAAGGCCTTGGGGACAGACAGACACAGCAGAGGCCCAGGTCTGAGCCCGGGGGCTCCAGCTTGTGCGGAAGGTGAGCTCCAACTCCCAGCGCCTGCCTCCCCGTCAGCCCGCTGGGCAGTCAACCACACTGCGTTCTCTCTTCCCACACATGCCTCACTCACCTGGGCACAGGCCTCCTGTTGCCACTTCCTCCACCGTCCAGGGCTCTTTGCCTTGCTCCAGGAAGGAGATCACATCAGGTTTGGAAATGGCAAGACCTGGACGTAAGAGAAAAACACGCCAGCCGGTTATGCTGTGGGGCCTCAGAATTCAGATCTGGGGTCAACAAGCAGGACAGGCAAGAAAGTCCAAGGGAACAGGAGAGTCACATGAAGGCTGGGGCAGATGCAGCTTCAGGCCAAGGAGCTGCCCTTTAACCACACAAAGACCCTCGACACTGACAAGGAGCCCACGTGGCCCCGGCTAACCTCCAGAGTAACAGACCGCACCGCCTTACCCAGTGAGACCAGGTTGCTATAGGTCTCCAGCATCACGTCTCTGTACAAATCCCTCTGAGTGGGTGCCAGCTGTTCCCATTCTTCTTGGGAGAAGACTACGGCCACATCCCTGAATAAGTCTGACCCCTGGAACAACAGGCAGGTATGCTATAAGCATCTTTCAAGGAAACATTTTTCCATGGGATGAGAGGTGATGGAGGAGGTCTCTGCAGGAATGGGGTGTCCTGGTGAAAAATAAGGCTGGGGCTGGGGGCACCTGACGTGCCAGGTGACAGGAAAAGATGAGCACAGGTGAAAGAGAGTTCAAGTATTCTTGAACTTTCCTTTTTACTACAAACCAAAGCTCGGGTACTCGGGTCTCGGAGGAAAATTAAATCCAGCCGAATTGAGTCTTCCCGGTTAGGACAGTGTAGTCGAGCATACTGCCCGCCCTGTGCTTGGCACGCGATAAAACTCTCCACGTGAGGCCTGTCATCTGTACTTCTATGGAGTAACAGCAACAGAGCCCAACAATTTTTGGGTAGTCTTTACTCAAAATATTTTATTAAAAGAAATACTTAATATCTTTTGCATGCTCAGTCGTGTCTGACTCTTTGTGACCCCGTGGACTGTAGCCCCCCAGGCTCCTCTGTCCATGGACTTTTTCAGGCAAGAAAAAAACCGTCCGTGACTTTTTCAGGTGTGGTTTGCCATTTCCTCCTCCAGGGGAATCTTCCTGACCCAGGGATGGAACCCATGTCTCCTGCACTTGCAGATGGATTCTTTACCACTGAGCCACCTGGGAAGCCAGGTGTTTTATCTTAGAAAACAGAATTTTCATTTGTTAAGAACTGCTTGAAGACATAGGCTCGTCATTATATGAAAACATGTCACACAAATTTTTCCTTATGGGAAAAATCTTGAATGATGATTACTTTTATTAGCTGCATAATTTACTATCAAGTGAAATAACTGATTCAACCATTCTTTTATTTTGGATGCAGAGGTCTCTAAGGTCTTTCCGCTCTTTCAAAACTATGACTGTCCAGATTCAGAGCAATGCCTCCATCTGACTGATTGTCTTACAGTCCCGGCTCTGCAGTGCGCCTGCTCTTAAGCTGAAGAAGATGGTGGAGAATGACCGAGGTTCAGCCTCAAACTGGACCTTAATGCGGGCCTTTAATCTCACAGATGCCCAGATAAACTTCAGCTACACGCCCAACTGTCAGTACAGGAAGATGGTGACCCCACTGAAATTGAGCCCAACCAATACCAACTCCCCTGATTCTGTGTGTGTGATCGCTCATCAGTATTCACCTCCATTTCATCAAATCTCGGTTCTTGTAAGGGATGTTCTCCTTTTATATGAGGAAATGGATTGCTTCTCCCTCTGGCCTCCCAGCAGGATACCAAGCCATCGGCAGACACGGACTGCTATAGAGAATGCATGCGCGTGGGCTCGGGCACGCGCCTGCCCCGGCCCCTCCCTTAGAGCCTCTCCGTCTAAGAACCTACCTTGGGTCCACCCTTTGAAGTCCTATTCCTTTTGTTTATAAATGTACTAGCCTTTTGAGTGCTCCCCGCACTGACGGCCCTAAAGTGCCCGACGACGCCGGAGGAGAACCAGAGAGGGAACCCCGTCCCGTCGCAGGGCTCTGTCTGGACTCCTTCCTTCTCGTTAGTGCTCTCCGGTCGCGCGGAGTGTCGCGGGTCTTTGGCGCGCACCGTCCGGGCGGAGAGGCGGGTGGGGCAATGTCGCTCGGAAAGGGTCGAGGTGCCGTGCCTCCGCTAGACTCCGCCCCTCCGTGTCTGGGCCAGGTCGCTGTCTGAGCCCAGGGACCCTGTTCCTTCCGACAGGAGCCCGGTCCCTCGTGTCGGACGGACTAGACGAGTCTTTGGAAGGGTCTCGGTCTGGCGAATTATGAGAGTACGGGTGTGACATTGTGGAAGTCGCCAGAGGGACCGAGAATTGGATCGAAAGATTAATTATTTCTTGGGATGTCGGGATGGATCACAAACCGTCCGCGGTAAAACGTCTGGGACGGAACTCAGTTGTCTACAAACGTCACCCGTCTAATCTACCCCGTCGGGTAGATTATTCGGAGACGTGTCTCTACATTCGCTCGCTTCGAAACCCGTGTCATAAACGACTTTTTGTCTTAGTTCTAATCATGTATTGTCAACTGTTCATCTGCTCACCAACTTAGTATACTACCTACAGTTCGTTGATAGCTTTCAGTACACCCTGTTGTAGTTGGGTGTTTATACAAACGTTGACCTAGGGAAGTTACCGTGGGGTGAGGTCACGAGAACGGACCTTTTAGGGTACCCGCCTCCTCGGACCATCCGACGTCAGGTACCCCAGTGTGTCTCAGCCTGTGCTGACTCACTGAAGTGAAAGTGAAAGTACGTAACCTCTTCCTTTACCGTTGGGTGAGGTCACAAGAACGTTGGAGAATCCCAGGGACGGGGGAGCCTGGTGGGCTGCCGTCTATGGGGTCGCACAGAGTCGGACACGACTGAAGCAACTTAGCAGCAGCAACATTCAGCAACAGAAGTCAAACCCACCCACCTACTGACAGGCAGGCTAACACCGCCCCCTTCCCCCCGAAAAAAACTAAACTGGAATGGAAAACATCCAAGTATTAAGAATGATGCCATCTAACCACTTCCTGAGTTCATCAGTAAAACAGTATTTTATATAAGAGCTTAGGACATTGCCCAACATGTAACAAATACTTAATTCTTAATGTATAAACGGAATAATGATTTTGTTTAGTCGCTAACTAGTGTACAACTCTTGCGACCCATGGACTGTAGCCCACCAGGCCCCTCTGTCCATGGGATTCTCCAGGCAAGAATACTGGAGTGGGTTGCCATTTCCTTCTCCAGGGGATTCCCCAACCAGGATCGAACCCGTGTCTCCCGCATTGCAGGTGGATTCTTTACCACTGAGCTATCGGGGAAGCCCACTGTTCTTAATATCATGTAGAAGGACGTTTTCTTATGACAACTTTCTTTAAAGCATTATTTGTATTCGCTGTAACTATTTCATTACAGGGTGGCCCGTGATTTATTCAGCCATCTTCCCATGAATGTACCATGGAAGTGAAAGTCGCTCAGTTGTGTCCGACTCTTTGGGACCCCACGGACTATACAGTCCATGGAACTCTCCAGGCCAGAATACTGGAGGGGGATGCCTTTCCCTCCTCCAGGGATGTTCCCAATCCAGGGATTGAACCCAGGTCTCCCGCATTGCAGGCGGATTCTTTACCAGCTGAGCCACAATTTAAGCCCCAATGGTTGGGCAAATTTTGAACAAGATCCCCTAACATGTTTCCAAGTCGCTGCTTGTAAGTTAGGTTCCAAATTTTCAGGGGTCTTCCAACTCTGAAAGTTTCATGAGACAAGACTTCACCCCAGATTTTTATAGGGATGCATAAGAAAAATGCAAAACATCCATAAGCAAGCACTTTCTGGGGGCCGGGACCCCAACAGGCACACCCACCTAAGGGGTCCATGGACCCGGGCTATGAGCCCTGACGGCGACAGGGGGCGACAGCAGGGCGCGCCGCGAGGGCCGATGGGGAGTGTAGTCCGGAGCCCGGGAAGCCGCAGACCGACGGCCAAACGAGACGTTCCGGTTCTTTCCAGGCCCGTGACCCGCCCGGCCGCAGCGCCCAGTCCGGCGCGGACCCCGGGGCTCCTGGTAAGCTCCGGAGCCCCTCACCTGCCAGCTCCTCTGGTCCAGGTGCCCCCGCGGCCGCGCCCCCGCAGCCCCGGGTGCGCTTCCTCGCCCGTACCCGGGGACTCAGGAGCCGGAAGATGGCGCAGACGCACAAAGCGCTGCCGGTGCTGCGGCGCGGCTGGACAGGCCCCGCGGTGTCTTCTGGGAAGCGTAGTCTCCGGTCCTCAAGGCTGGCCCCAAGGAACAGGCCCCGCGGTGTCTTCTGGGAAGCGTAGTCTCCGGTCCTCAAGGCGGGCCCCAAGGGACAGGCCCCGCGGTGTCTTCTGGGAAGCGTAGTCTCTGGTCCTCAAGGCGGGCCCCAAGGGACGGGACTGCGTTTCGCCAGGCTTCGAGTGGGCGGGGCTCGCGCGTCGGCCGCTGCGTGGGAAACCGTCTGGGAGAGGAAGGAGCCGTGTGGGCTTCGTGGGTCGCCGGGTGAGTACCGGGGCGTCGGCGCGCTCTCCGCGCGTGGCCGTCTCCCTGATGCAGGGGAGTGTGGGCGTGGCCGTTCCCGCGTGAGCTGTGTTCGGTTCTGACCCGGTCGTTGAGTATGTGACTGGGACCGTTAAACGCCGGGTACGTTTGTGTGTGTAAAATTGGTATGTGAAAAAAAAATCCCATTATTAAGTCACCGTCGCCGTGGAACAGCCATTTTACTGGGAGGCTTGGAGGGAGGAAAAAGCCCGAGAGGTCACTTGGTGACTAATTGTAAAACGCTGTGGTTGTCGCTCCGTCGTGTCCGACTCTTTGCGACCCCAAGCCCTCCAGGCTCCCCTGGCCTTCACTGCCTCCCGGACTTACCTCACAGCCGCCCACCGAGTCAGTGATGCCATCCAGCCATCCTGTCGTCGCCTGTCCTGGCCTCAGGCTTCCCCAGCAGCCGAGTCTGTGGCTCGTCACATCAGGGGGCCGAAGTATTGGCCAGGCGGCTCGGTGGTCGAGGAGGTCCCTGGAGAAGGAAATGGCAACCCGCTCCAGTATCCTTGCCTGGAGAATCCCATGGATGGAGAAGCTTGGTGAGCTATACTCCATGTGGTCGCAGAGAGTCCGGCACGACTTAGGGACTAAACAATTTTAAAACATTATGTCAAAAAAACGCTGAAATATTTGCAGATTATGAAGCGAAATACAGAATCAGCAAAAAGGTTTTGAAGGAGATGTCAAAGAGTTTTCTGTTATGAGATGATATTTCTCGGCTTAGAGCTCTAGCTACAGGGAGTTCAACTTTGGTTTGTGAAAGCTGAGAAGCCCTGAACTTTGCCCATCCTGGCCGGGACAGCCTGTTCTGACATGGTGGGAAGTCCAGTGTTCTGGATCTCCTCAGACCCTGTTAAACCTGGCCTCTGAATGAGGAAAGCGTTTCTGTCCAGGGTGATACACTTGTAAGCCAGAGGCAGTCCAGCGCCCTTGTCTCTTGAGTTGTCTTAGAACATGTCCTCTTGCATCTGCCTTCTTGAAACGTGTTTTCTGAGATCTGTGCATATTCACGTTGTTGCACATCTGAAGAATGCTTTTCTCTAAGTTAGTTTCAAAATGTAATTTAAACCCAATAAAAATACCAGTGCTCTTTCTCCATTGGAAATAGACAAGTTGATCCTAAAGCTCAAAGTAAAAAGTAAACTTGCAAAAATGGCTAAGAATATTCTGAGAAAGGAAAGCTATAATGAATGCTAACATGACCAGATATTAAACATTTTAAAAAGGGTCTATAATTGTAACTACTGCATGGTATCAGTTCATGAATTGTTAGGTGGGAGAGACTAGACTGTCCAGAAATATCAAGTGCAGAGGGAAACCTACTATATATAAATGTGGCAAATCATTGGGATAAAAATGGATTTTTTAATAAAAAAAGTTTGTGGATTAACTGAATAGTCAGTTGGAAAAAAATAAAATTATATTAATACCTCACATAATGCAAAAGAATAAACCCCAAATGGGCTTGAGTTCTAATTTAAACCATACAAATAGCAGACATGTACAGAGGTGAATTCCATTATGACCTGGATGTATGGAAAGACTTTCTGACTTAAAAATCCAGATGTAATAAAAGACCGCTGCACTTGAGAACATAAAACTAAAGCACTTATGTAAGGCAAAATACACCATAAGCAAAAGCGAAACACAAACGACAAAATTTTACTTTATGAATCTCAGATAAGGAGCTAACATTCCTAAGTAAAAACCAAAAGCCAAAAAATGCAGCCTCCGAACTCAATCTAGTAGATTACTTTCCATAATAGCTTTGGTATCGTGGTTTGGAAACTGTTTGATGTGCATATTGTTGCTCAGTTGCCAAGTCACGCCTGACCCTGCGACCCCAAGGACTGAAGCACACCAGGCTTCCCTGTCCTTCACTGTCTCCCGGAGTTTGCTCAAACTCATGTCCATGGAGTCGGTGATGCCATCCGACCACCTCATCCTCTGTCGTCACCTTTTCCTCCTGCCCTCAATCGTTCCCAGCATTGGCGTCTTTAGAATTGAGCAACTGAATAAATGCACTGATTTGTTGGTGGCCAGTGTTTTACTGTGGGAAAAGAGAGATATAAATAAAGGATCATAGAAGATAAAGAACCACCCCATGATGTTGAGTTGGTGTGCACTCATGATTAGAAACGTGTTTGTGCAGCTCACGGAGATGAGTGTTAACACCCATGGTGACGGCATGCTAAGGTCAGGCACTCACGCCAAGGTCAGGCACTCGCGCCAAGGTCAGGCACTCGCGCTAAGATGCGGTGGACATGGCACTTGGACTTCATGATCTTCCTCCCAAAGCACAGAGCCGCATTTTAATGACAGCATGGCAGACAAATGGCAGTCTTTGGACATTCGACAAAATATCTGCCCTGAACTCCACAAAAGTGGAGTGACGGTCATTGTAAACAAGGAAAGTCTGAGAAACCAGCACAACTAAAAGGAGCCTAATGAGACACAACTACTAAAAATAACGTATCCTGAGTGAGATCCTGGAAAAACCAAAGGACATTGGATAAAAAGTGGGAGAGAGAAAGTGTGGACTTTAATAATAATGCCTCAGTGTTGGTTCATTAACTGAGTGCATAGTATGTGGGGACCTTCTGTACTATCTTTGCAGTTTTTCTGTAAATCAAAAACTTCTAAAATAAAAGTTCATTTGAATTAATTAGTCTTACTGTTTTCTTTTTTAAGTGTGTGTTTGTATAATTTTCTACTTCTCTATTTGGTGAAGGAGCGTGGAAGAAATGATGCCTCAGTAACAATAAGCAGACCTTGGTCTCTAAATACCATTCTCTAATAAAAAAGAACCAAAGCTTATTGGGGTGATGTCTGATTCCAGGATGATGGCAGGGAAAGTACAAAATGAGAATGGAGTATCTTCTTATGCCCAAAAGTAGGGAGATGCTCAAAAAATATCACAGAGGATACCCTGCCCACAAGTGCAGTGGTGTTATAGTACAAAACTTGCCATCCCTCCTTATATACAAATAGAAAACCAGAGAATATGTAGGAAACAAGTCTTCAGATACTGGACACCTGGTAGTGCGAGACTTTGGCCCCTGAGAGAGGGGAGGATAAATGACTTCCTACAGCAGCAACAGCTTTCTCTCTGGAGGCATATTGCAGACAGTACAGGAAGGAGGAACGCAAGCAGAGCACACCAGATTTCCTAAAGTGAGACAAACAGCAGGGCGGGGCAAACTCAAGTAACTGGAATTTGCTGAGCGGAGTGTGGAAGAGGAAGGAAGGGATGGGAGGGAGGTACTTGGAGAAAGAGCTCCAGAAGTCTCCCTGAGTTTTTAAGTTAAGCTGTGCATATATCTATTTAAAGGGAACTTCTAGAATGTGCAAAACTGTAGGGACAGAAAGATCCATGGTTGCTCTGGTCTGCAGGTTCAGGGAAAGTTGGAAAAGGAATGGCAGGGGAATCTGGGGGATGATGGAAATCTTGCATGCCTTGATTGAGGTGGTGATCACATGGACGTAGATATTTGTTGGAGCTCTTTGAAGCATATTCTCTAGGATTCAGTTTGAGGAGGGCTTTTGTGGGCATAACTAGGACAATCTGAGCATCAGTATAATTAGAGTAACAGTATGCTGCTGCTGCTAAGTCGCTTCAGTCGTGTCCGACTCCGTGCGACCCCATAGACGGCAGCCCACCAGGCTCCCCCGTCCCTGGGATTCTCCAGGCAAGAACACTGGAGCGGGTTGCCATTTCCTTCTCCAATGCATGAAAGTGAAAAGTGAAAGTGAAGTCGCTCAGTTGTGTCCGACTCTCAGGGACCTCATCGACTGCAGCCTACCAGGCTCCTCTGTCCATGGGATTTTCCAGGCGAGAGTACTGGAGTGGGGTACCATTGCCTTCTCCAGAGTAGCAGTGTAAATGGACATATTTCATATATTCATACTAAAATAAATGATGACTGAATAAGAAGAGAAAGAACTTACAGAATTTCAACTAGTGAATGTAGAAGGAGTGATAGAGCTATAAAATATCTTTCAGCCATCGTGGAAGTAATTGATTCTGGCAGAGATTCTGATTCTAAAGCTGTTGCTGAAGATTGGTAATGAACAGGATATCTTTGTAGTCTCAAATTTATCTCCTCACAGATAACTGGCTAGAAAAACAAAAGCAGTCACTTCAGAGCGATCGCCGCTGATCAGATGCTTCGAATCTGTAACTGTCTTCTGGACTGTAGGTTCTCAAGGTGTGAAGCTCAGTCTTGCTGCGCCCAGTCACTTCTTGGTTTAATAAAGTAGCTAGATCTTGTCTCTAGGATTTTGGTGTTTTGTTCATAATGAACTTTTTTTCTTTATATTTAAAAACATTTCATCGATGTCGCATGTGTTTTGGTTTCTAGTTCTGATTTGTTTTGTGGTGCCCCCTTAAATGTTGTGTATGAAGGAGTGCCAAAATCAGGAGTGGAGACTCCTGAGCTGTAGTTCTGGACATTTAAGTGAGGAGGGGGAGGAGCAAAGGAGGAATTCGAGAATGCTCTCAGGGTCCGCTCCCTTTTGTTTTTCAGTGGCTAACGTGTTAGTCATGTCTGACTCTTGTGACCCCATGGGCTGTAGCCCACCAGGCTCCTCTGTCCGTGGAGTTTACCAAGGAGGAATACTAGAGGGGTCATCACTTCCTTCTCCAGGGGATCTTCCTGACCCAGGGATCGAACCCGAGTCCCCCACATTGCAGACAGGCTCTCTAGCGTCTGAGCCACCAGGGAAGCTCTTCTTCTTTGGAAGTATTTCAGCATATTTGCAGGGTTGTGTAACTATCAGCACGATCTAAACTTGAAACATTTTCATCACCAAAGAAGAAAGCCTGATGTTCATGCTCATTCTTCATTTCCTCCCCTCAGCCCAAACCACCACTGGTTCACTGTCTCTGAAAGTTCTGCCTGTTCTGGATATTTCATATCAAAAGTGCTCATACAGCGCGTAGTCTTTTCTGCCTGGCTTTTCACATGGTGTAACATCTTCAAGGCTCACCCTTGTAGCTCGGTATCAGTGCGTCACTGCTTTTATTACAGTTGGTGACTGACTACTAAGGGCATTTGGGGTGCTCCCACTCTGGCCGTCATGAGGAATGATGCTCCAACCGTCATCATCATTAGTGAACTGTCATTAGTGGCTGTTATGATCCATTTGTGCACTAGTTTCTGCATGGATGTGTGTTTTCGTTTTTCTTAGGTATATATACATCTATGACTGCAATTGCTGGCTCATGTAGTAACTCCAGCTTTTTAAGAAATGTCTGGAATGTTTCTCCAAGGCAGCTACTTCATTTTAAATTCCCGCTGCCAATGTATGAGGGGTCAGTGTGTCCACATCCTCACCAACACCTTGTTGTCTGACTTTTTGATTCTAGCCATTTTTGTGGGTATGAAATGGCAAGTCATTATGGTTTTGATTTACATTTCCCTAAGGACTGATGCGGAGAAGGCAATGGCAGCCCACTCCAGTACTCTGGCCTGGAAACTCCCATGGACAGAGGAGCCTGGTGGGCTGCAGTCCATGGGGTCGCTGAGGGTTGGACACAATTGAGTGACTTCACTTTCACTTTTCACTTTCATGCACTGGAGAAGGAAATGGCAACCCACTCCAGTGTTCTTGCCTGGAGAATCCCAGGGATGGGGGAGCCTGGTGGGCTGCCGTCTATGGGGTTGCACAGAGTCGGACGCGACTGAAGTGGCTTAGCAGCAGCAGCAAGGACTGATGATTTGAGCATCTTTTCAAGTGCTTGTGGACTTTCTGTTTATATTCTTTGAAGAGATGTCTGTCCATATCCTTTGCCCATTTTAAACTTGTGTTCGGGTGCAAAAGCAATTTATTGGAGGCACCATAGCATTTTCAACAAATAATGCTGGCGCCATTGGACATCCACAGCAACAAAAGAACTTCGACTTCACACCTGTTATAAAATTTAACTCAAAAGAGTACAGACTTCAAGTTGCTCCAGTATTAATCCATGAAAAAATAAATATATCTTCATTGTGACAATGAGAGCAAAGTAAATGGGTCCTATGTCTCGGATTCTATACTCTAATACTCAAGATCATGTACTTAGATTACTCCATTAAATTTAATATGCTAGGCAGCCATGTTTGCTGATTATTGATTTGAAAATGATAAATTTGTTTTTTTTTATGCAGGTCACAGTAAATTTTGATGTAAGCTTTGTAGAGGGTTGTCAACAAAAGCTTAAAAGGTAATGGTTGAAAACAAAAAAATGTTATCACCTATCTTCTTCAGGGTAAAGATGCCCATATATCTTTATGGGCATTCAACATTCTTCATACATCTGTGAAATGTGGAAAAGGCTGCAAAAACCTGCAGATTTACTGATATGTCTTAACTTGCATGTTTGCATTGTTTCAGAAAGCCAGAGGTTAGGTACAGTCGGAATTTCAACATTAAAACACAAAACCAACTAGTTTTTGTGGATTGTGTTCTTTTTACTGTTTTTATATATAGGAACAGTTTTCCAATAGTGCAATCTTAATGTAGTTATAACAGATTAATTCCCCCTTTAACAAAAACAAAGCCCCAGAAATACAGGTTGCTTCAGTATTACACAAGTAGTTTTATAAGTTGTATAATTTCAAACAAATGTATTTATTTCTCTACTTTTAACCATGTTGTTTATATTCAAGATGTTATTACTGTATACAGTGTTTTCCTGTGGTCATGTATTGGTGTGAGAGTTGGACTGTGAAGAAGGCTGAGCGCCGAAGAATTGATGCTTTTGAACTGTGGTGTTGGAGAAGACTCTTGAGAGTCCCTTGGACTGCAAGGAGATCCAACCAGTCCATTCTGAAGATCAGCCCTGGGATTTCTTTGGAAGGAATGATGCTAAAGCTGAAACTCCAGAACTTTGGCCACCTCATGCGAAGAGTTGTCTCATTGGAAAAGACTCTGATGCTGGGAGGGATTGGGGGCAGGAGGAGAAGGGGACGACAGAGGATGAGATGGCTGGATGGCATCACGGACTCGATGGACGTGAGTCTGAGTGAACACCTGGAATTGGTGATGGACAGGGAGGCCTGGCTTGCTGCGATTCACGGGGTCGCAAAGAGTCGGACACGACTGAGCGACTGAACTGAACTGAATATCTTTGTAAATATAACACTTGCATTTTTTACATTTCCTCCATATAAACATTTCCAGCTTTTTGTCATTGGTTCCTTTGATGAGAAGTTACTCTGAAGCTCCACATCCTGTAACGCAATTTCAGAAAAGGCGAGGCATGAGTGTGAGGACGAGAGCTAGGAGCTTATTAAACGTTTTCAGACGCACGCTGAATAGGAACACGAGGGTGTAAGAGAACGAGCACCGAAAGAATGGCCTTGTGCTCTGCTTTCCGGTATAACGTGTGTCAGTTCCCAGTATTCATCAGTACCTTTTTTTTTCCTATTAAATTTCTCCCACACTGGAACCTCAGCTCCGCGGATGGGGATTTTGGCACGTTCCTAGCTGCGGCCCCAGCGCCTGCAACAGTGCTCGGCGACCTGTGCTGTCCTTGGTCGCTCAGTCCCGTCAGCCTCTAGCCCGCCAGGCTCCTCTGTCCACGGGATTCTCCAGGGAACGCTGGCGTGGGTGGCCACGTCCTCCTCCAGGAGACCTGCCGGACCCGGGGGTGGACCCAGGTCTGCCTCATTGGCGGATTCTTGACCGCTGAGCCCTGTGGGAACCCCTGCTTGGCACACAGTAGCCCCTCAGTAAGTGGCAAGTGAGAGGATCGGGAGGACAGAGGGGCAGGAAAAGCCCCGAGCCCCGGCGCTCTCCGAGGCCCGCACGCCCAGCCCCGCCGTCTGCGATCCCCGAGCGCCGGCCCGGAGCCCCAGCTGCGGCGCCCGCCCGGGCGCGCCCACTGCGCGTGCGCCCCGCGCCCCGCGCGGCCGGCGTTCCTGGACGCCCAGGCGAGGCGAGCGAGGTGCGCCTGCGCAGTTCACGCCGGCCGGGCGGTGGGTCCGCCGGCCTGAGGGCTGGGCCGGGCCGGGCCAGCTCTGGGCCGGAAGGCCAGGGCTGCGGAAGCGCGGCGGAGACGACGCGAGGGGACGAGGCCGGCGGCCGCGGCGCCCGGCAGTCCCGGCATGCCCCGCGCCGCCCCGGGCCCGGCGCCGGACTCCAGCTCCCGGCGGCCCCCGCGGCCGGCGCCGGACTCCAGCTCCCGGCGGCCCCCGCGGCCGGCGCCGGACTCCAGCTCCCGGCGGCCCCCGCGGCCGGCGCCGGCTGCCCGCCCGGGCGCCTGCAGGAAGTCCTCTTTGGTCCAGGGTCCTCCAGACCACACGACCCCTGTGCGGGCCTCCCTGGGTAAAGATGCTTTCTCGGAGGCATTCACTTTGTAGCTTTTTATCTCATCTTTGTAGCAAGGGTGGGGACACATTTCCTTTCAATGTCATCCTCTAGTGAAGAGACTGAGGAGGCAGATCTGGATCCCAGTTGGGCTCAACTGCCTGAGCAGGAAGCCTAGGATAATTTCGCTGATGAATACCCTCACCGTGAAGGGGGACATACCCCTTCCTTGGCAGTGCCACTCTGAAGGGTGCTGTTATTCTTATAAACGAGGAGCTATCTTATGCACAGTTTATGTTGCATATTGCTGTCTCTTATACACATCTGGTCGGGGTGTGCGCGGCTGTGTGGGCAGCGCGAGCGTGTCACGGCGTGTGACCCGAGTCTGGCCGTGTGTGACAGCGCGTGACAGCGCCCCTGTGTGCGTGACCTGGCGCGTGGGAGCGCGCGCGGCCGTGTGTGAAGGGTTTGAGGACGCGGGAGACCATCGTGACCGTGCCCCCGCAGGCTGCGCCCGGGGCGCCGCCGGCCCGAGGGGCGGGGGGACGCGCGTGTGCGCGCGTGGGTGGGTGTGCGCGCCGGGGCGTGGAGGCCGCGCGCCCCGGCGCTGGGCGCTCTGTGTAGTGGGGCAGACGCGAGATGGAGGAGGGGAGATGGAGTTCACGGAGGAAAGAGCGCTGGGGAGGAGCCGGCCTCGGGCGGGCGGCAGAGCCCTGAGCGCCGGCCGTGACCTCCCCCGGCACGGAAGGCCCTTCCACGGCCGCTGTACTCGCCACGGCAGGGGGGTTCGTGGACAGGAACTCGTAACTTAGGGAGTTGCGGTGACTGTTTCCGCATGTCCGTGCGCCTGCACACGCCCCCCACCCCCGAGGAAGTTTCTTAGAAGAGTTGAGCCAATGGTTTCCCGGTGTGTTTTATAGCAAGCCAGGAGCAGAAGCAGGAAGTCCTCTTTGGTCCAGGGTCCTCCAGACCACACGACCCCTGTGCGGGCCTCCCTGGGTAAAGATGCTTTCTCGGAGGCATTCACTTTGTAGCTTTTTATCTCATCTTTGTAGCAAGGGTGGGGACACATTTCCTTTCAATGTCATCCTCTAGTGAAGAGACTGAGGAGGCAGATCTGGATCCCAGTTGGGCTCAACTGCCTGAGCAGGAAGCCTAGGATAATTTCGCTGATGAATACCCTCACCGTGAAGGGGGACATACCCCTTCCTTGGCAGTGCCACTCTGAAGGGTGCTGTTATTCTTATAAACGAGGAGCTATCTTATGCACAGTTTATGTTGCATATTGAGATCTAAAGCACGTGGGAGATTTAAGTGGAGTATGAGCGTGCTAAATCGCTTCAGTCGAGTCCGACTCTTTGGGACCCCATGGACTGTAGCCCACCAGGCTCCTCTGTCCGTGGGATTCTCCAGGCAAGAGTACTGAAGCGGGTTGCCCTTTCCTCCTCCAGGGATCCTCCTGACCCGGGGATCAAAGTGTCTCCGGTGTCTCCTGCATTGTTAGGCGGGTTCTTTACCACTGGAACCACCCGGGAAGCCCTTGAGTGGAGTATGATCTCTAAAGATCCTGAATCACTATGTTGAACGCTAATGTAACACTATGAACCGACTGTACTTAAAGCAGGTAGGTGAAAGAATTTAGACAGCAAAGGCCAGTTGAGTGACGCCTCTTACTTCTGTGGTGGGGAGAAGGGCAGTGAGAAGGAAGGAGACTTGCTTGGCTGGCAGTGCTGAGAGCTTGGGGCAGGCCTGGCATTTTATGTTTTCTTCCTCCCTCTCCAGCTGTTTTCTCTGAACACTGCTCAGAGAGGAGCCGGGAGGAGGAGGGCAGAAGAGCGGTCATAATTTCTTCAAGCCATGTCCGAGGTAAGGTGCTATTTCTTCTCTTCTCTAAGTGCCTTGTTTTTTCAGATTTTACATGGACATTTTGCTTTTCTTCTGAAATTCCCCACTCTACTGAAGCTCCATTCTTTCAGTGACCCGGTCCTCATGTTCTTCAATCTAGTGAAAGGAGATTACCACCCTCCCACCACCCCCAAAGCACAGTGAGCTTCCTTTTTTTTTCCCCCTCAGCCAGAATTTTCATCTTCTATTCAAGAAACAGTTTAGCACTTGCTGTGGGTGAGATGTTCAGTTGGGAGGTCTTAAGAGGCCAAATACACTCCTTGGTGGAATATGAAAATCTTTGCTGGAGGGACTTGATTCATTGAGGTCAAAGTGGGTGCTAAGATGTGATCAACAGTTTTGAGCTTTTCCACAGACCTGAGTTTGAGAGTAGACAGGGCCTGCTGGCGAAGTCTTAGCTGTGGTACAGGACAGGGTCTCTTGCTCAGGGTGGTTTTGAGGAGTGGGATTTGCTGTGTCTTGAGTATTAAAGAGTGGGTCAGCTAGGACAGGAGTTTTCTTCAGGCACTGGGTGAGCATTAACGAGTAGTACTCCATGGGAGTACTGAAATATCCTGAGTTAGCATCAGGCCACAGACTGAATATTCTGCATCATTCAGTGAAGATTGTGTGAAGTCGCTCAGTCGTGTCCGACTCTTTGCGACCCCATGGACTGTAGCCTACCAGGCTTCTCCATCCATGGGATTCTCCAGGCAAGAATACTGGAGTGGGTTACCATTTCCTTCTCCAGGGGATCTTCCCAACCCAGGGATTGAACCCGGGTCTCCCGCATTGGAGGCAGACGTTTAACCATTAGTCGAGTTAATATGGAAAACTGCAGGACATTTTTTGAAAAAGGAGACCGATAGGAGGGAATATTGAATATACATTAAAAAGTGGCTGCTTATATCAATAACAAATCACTAAATAATATGGAATGGGAGCCAGAGAAAGAAGATCAGGACGTCACGTCCAGAAACAAATACAAGTACAAAGGGAAAATACTCACTCACTCACTGAACATACAGTTATTGAAGACTTACTGTATATTAAGTGCTGGCAACACTGTGGTTAAACAAACAGATGCTGTCTTCATGGAGTTTACCGTCTACTAGTTTATTAAATGATAGTGTAATAATATTTTAAATCAGAGGAGAAGGGCTGGATGTTCACTTGAAATTTTTTTCTTCCTCATACTTTGAGGCTAAAAGCATTCTGTAGATTAAATATAAAAAATGAAAGCACAAGCTGCCACCTCTTTTTGTCTTGTGTCACGCAGAGCAGCACTGTGACGGCTGGTGGCAGACGCTTCGTCCGCACTGCCCAGTGCCGCCGCGGCTAGCCACCTGAGGCTGTGGAGCCGCCTGTATGGACTCGTGTGACTGAAGGACTAATTTTTAAATAGTTGATTTAAATCACCACCTGTGGCTAGGAGCTAGCCTATTTAGACACCAGAGTTCTAGGTTTATAAAATGATAAAGCCAGGAAGAAAATCATGAGTGACCTGGTTTTCTGAGACACTGTTTTCCAAATGAGGAAGAAGAGGCCAGGGAAGGAGTGGGGTGCAGCCGTCCCCGCTAGTGGCCGTCAGAGGCAGCAGCCGGACCGCGGGGCCGGCAGGGCTGCTGGGGGCAGAGCGCGGGTCCGGAGCACGGCCTCTCCGCGGAAGGAGGCCCGCGCCCTTCCCTCGCCTCTGGGGCCGGCCCAGCTCCCGGTGCTCAGAGCTCACTTCCTCCCGCCCTCACTGCTGTCGGCTCCAGGCACACTGGTCGCCTTGCTGTCCCTCGAGCGCTCCAAGCTCCTGTTCTGGACGCTGGCGTGTGTTCCTTCCTCAGCCGTAACTCTTCCCCTAGAGGAGGCCTGGCTAGCTCTCCCACTTTATGCAGCTTGTTGTTCAAACCTCAGCTCATTTTTAAGATTTTATCTTTATCTTACACAGAAGTGAAAGTCGCTCAGTCGTGTCCGCCTCGGTGGGACCCCGTGGACTGTAGCCCGGGAGAAGGGCGTGGCGGCCCGCGCCAGTGCTCTTGCCTGGGGAGGCCCGGGCACAGAGGGGCCTGGCGGGCGGCCGTCTGTGGGGCCGCACAGAGTCGGACACGAGTGAGGCGGCTAGGCAGCAGCGGCAGCAGGACTGCGGCCCGCCTGGCCCCTCTGTGCCCGGGCCTCTCCAGGCAAGAGCACTGGCGCGACCGGGGACTGGAGCAGCCCCCTGCACTGCAGGCAGGTTCTCTGCCATCGGGCCGCCAGGGAAGCCCACTTCCACCTCTGTGCACGCCCCGTGACTTGGCCACCTTGCCTTGTTTCTGTCACCGTATTAATATCACCTGACTTGCTGTGACCTTATATTGAATGTCTTTCTCCTCTGTCAGAATTTTAATTCTACTAGGGGAGGGGCTATATTCTGTCCACCTTTGTATTCCCAATATAGGTAGTAGGCATCCACTAAATATTTGCCAAATTAATATATAAATCAACAAAAGAATGAATGTCTGAGGCCAGGGCAGCAAGAGCCAGCAAGCAGCGTCTCTCCCGCTGCCCGTGACCTGGTGACGGAAGGCGGCAGAGCGCACGCGACGTGGGACAGAGCCCATGGGCCCAGTGCTCCGAGGTGCATCACAGTCTCTTGTGATGGGGCCCAGGAAACCGCATTTTTATGGAGGCCGCTGATTTTAACGCATGATTTTTGAGAACCTCTGCCTTTAAAGATTCTATGTTTAAAGTATGTCTCTTGTGGTTGCGCTCAGTCATTGCGTCGTATCCCACTCTTGCGACCCCGTGGACTGTGGCCCGCCAGGCGGCTCTGTCCATGCGATTCTCCAGGCAAGAATACTGGCGCGGGTTGCCTTGCCGTCCTCCAGGGGATCTTTCCGACCCAGGGATTGAACTCGTGTCTCCTATACTGGCCACCTGGGAAGCCTCTTATAAAACAGTCTGTGTTTTATTTTTTCTCTATTCTCACAGCCAGGCAATTACTCTTTTAGTGGCCACTTTAGGATAATATATATCCATTACTTCTTACTGTAACGATCATCTTTCTTCCGTCTGTAATCTTCCTTCTGTAGTTAGTACTTTTGGTACTTTCTCAACAAGTACTATATTAGTAGTAGTAGAGCAACAAAGTAGTAGAGTGGTAACGGCACCCACTCCAGTACTCTTGCCTGGAAAGTCCCATGGACGGAGGAGCCTGCTAGGGGGCAGTCCGTGGGGCTGCTAAGAGTAGGGCACGACTAAGCGACTTCACTTCACTTTTCACTTTCATGCACTGGAAAAGGAAATGGCAACCCACTCCTAGAGAATCCCAGGGACAGAGGAGCCTAGTGGGCTGCCGTCTGTGGGGTTGCACAGAGTCAGACACAACTGAAGCGACTTAGCAGCAGCAGATGTTATATTTTTTAGTTATTGTTTTGGGGCTCTGAATTTCTTCCTGTGCTACAATGCTTCCATTTTCCTTTTATTTTTCATTTCATTCCATTTTCCTCCTACCTGAAAAACTTTTATTAGTATTTCTTTGACTACAGGTCAAAACTTCAGTCCCAACCCGATTTTTTTTTTTCATTACGTCCTTTTCTGACTAGGCCAGAATACTGTAATTTAAACTTTTTTCTGATGTTAACTAAGTTGGGAACTCCTAGTCTTAATGGAGAGAAGAACTTTTAGGAATATATTTTAAGACAATAACTATAGATCTCTGTAACATCATAGTGAAAAATTAAGACTGACATAATTGAAAATAATCAAGGGGTTAGTAAATCAGATATGGCTGGTTTACATTCTGTATTGATAATAATATGCATCTGCCAAGAGTGATGTTATCAGTAAATGAATATGGAATCAGAGATATGTCTGTGTAAGGGAACATGAACAAATTCATACTAACTGTGCATTTTGACTGCTTATAGGAGGTAGGTAGATGTTGGGGGTTAGGACTTACGAGTTTTTAACTTAGGGGAAAAAAATCACTGTGAGGAGAAATACCAGGCACTATTTTCTTAAAAAAATTTTTTTTTCTTCTATTCTAAATAATCTTGCGATAAGAGCAGCCTAGGCTGCAAGTTTTTCCCTTCAAGCCTTTGAACGTATCTTTCCAGTCCCTTCTGTCCTGCAGCGTTTCTGTAGAGAAGTCACCTGAGAGCCGCATGGGGGTGTCCTTGTAATTGACTCTCTGTTCTTCTCTTGCTGCTGGGAGAATCCTGTCTTTCACTTTTGTATTTGTGGAAGAAGGTGGGCTTCATGTCTTGCTACTCTGCCATCTTGATGGCTCTCTCCAGACATTATTTCCTGAGCTGCTTTAATAAGGTGACAACATGGTATATTCCTGGTTTATAGAATCAAAATAAAGACATTTGAAAAGTATTCAGATCGCATTGGCTAAGAGAAAAATGTCAACCAGATCATCAAAACCCAGAATCCATTTGTTTATGTGTGCAAGTAAAAAAAACATAACAACTTTACCTGGCAAAACCTGCCTGGCCTCTACTACAGAAAACATGGTTTGTGGAACACCTTTTTTTGCACAGTTTTAAAGTGTTGAAGTGGTTGAGTTTTAATAGAATTTATGATTGATGGTGCCCAGCCTTATCTAGCACAAGTTTCATCTTTTAAACCCAACCTGTGTTCCCTTCCTTGACGCCTTCGCTCACTCCCCAGATTTCCCTTTATTAAGAAGTTGTTTTTGAGGTGGAAGCACGTAAGCTAGAAGCTGATAAACGTACCTGATGTTTCGTGGTGTCCTTCACTCCACTTGTAGCTTCTTTAACGTTTTTGTCCATTAGACAGTTATTCATATACTGGCTCATTTTTTTTCTTCCCATTAAAAATGTTTCTGTGTAGCATCACTGATAGGCTTAAATACATCTTCAGTAAGGGTATTACTACTCCGTCAGGAGGCACGTTAATAGGAGTGACATTCCTGTTTGACAACCCCTCTGGCCAGGACACATCCAGAACTTGCGTGGGGTCCTGGACGCGGGCGCAGGGCGGGCGGTCCCCTGCCTACTGGGCTGTGGGAGGACGGCCGCCAGCTGGGCTCCCTGCAGCCGCTGCTCCCCAGCCAGCGTGGAAGGATTTCGGTGTCTGGCAGGTCGGCTCGGCTGTTTGGCTGTGTGCCACTGAGGCAGCTGTGTGTCAGCTCAGCTTAAGGGCAGGTTTTGCTCTGTGGTGTGCCAAACCTGTAAAGCACATACCAGATCATACAGCCCCAAAAATGAAGTCTGGAGCAGACTTTTCACATCAGGAAGAATCCGTATTTTCTTAATTTGGGGGAAGCAGGCTAGGTCTCATTTCATGTTACAAAGATCTTTAATTTAACCATGGTGTTTGAGACCTATGTGGTGACATTTCAGAGACTCCTGCTCACTAGGTGTGCACGACTGGGTGTGTTTCTCTAGTGAGAGCTGTAGGTGTTCTGCGGCGCACTGCATTATCACATTTGAAATGTTCCCTATTTAACATAATCGTGGTGAAAATTACTGTTACTTTGTCTTTTAGGGCTTACGATGCGTTAACAACTGTCTTTGAAACTTAGTGATGTCATCAGAACTGTTAGGCGGCCTTTTGTTGTTCCTGACTGTTCTCTGTAATGGCATACATTTATGTCTTTGCAAGACCACCATGAAGCTTGTTCGCTGCTTTTATTGGTATGCAATTTTAGAGCACCAGTACAGTGAGCACCAAGTATGTTTTTAGATACCTAATTGCTGTAGCTGGACCACTGACCATTCACTTGCGTAAGTTGGGAAAATGCACATAAATTGCGCGTAACTCGTGTTTCTGCCTCCTCCTCGAGGCCTTTTTTCACTGCTCCAGTCTGTCCTGATTTTCCACTGAGAAATGCTCTAGCGTGTAGTGAGTACTGAATTATTCCACATTTGACTGTTTACAGTGTTCTGTTCTTGCCAATTTTCACTTGTATCTTTTCTCCATCAGTACAGAGTCTGAAACTGTGTACTTTCCATGACAGAATATCAAGACTAAGCACAGAGAAGCCGTGTTGCTCAGACCCCAAGATCCTGACAGGAAATTTCACTATATGCAGTATTTCTGTCTAAGAACACAGGCAGTTTAACTTTTTTAAACTGCTCATGTGAGGGTAAGAACACTGGGTGAGCAGGAACATGTCTGTGTCATTTCAGGATCTGGTGACATTTGGGGACGTGGCTGTCGACTTCTCGCAAGAGGAGTGGGAATGGCTGAACCCTGCCCAGAGGAGTTTGTACAGGACGGTGATGCTGGACAACTACAGGAGCCTGGTGTCGCTGGGTGAGGCCTCCCTGTGAGGTGGGATCCGCACGGAGGCTGCTTTCCAGTGCCTGTCTGGGGAGCCTCTGCTGCTCCGCACTGCTGCTCCCCCAGATGAGTGTAGCTCTGTAGAGTTGGCCTCAGCTCCCTCCCCTTCCCAGTGACGGAGCAGCTTGATCTGACTGATGGGCCTGGCTAACTCCTCTTTTTATTTCTTGTGAGCAGGAGTTTCGGTTTCTAAGCCAGATGTGATCTCATTACTGGAGCAAGGAAAGGAGCCCTGGATGGTGAAGGAGGGGCCGAGGGGAGCGTGCCCTGGTGAGTGAGTGAGACCCAGGGCTGGAGAGGCCCCTGCCGGGAAAAGCTCAGCTAGTCTGAAAAGTCTAGCTCCTAACTGATGCTTCCTGGGTACCTTCAAAGGGCTCCAGGCCTGGGAAGAGACAGAGGTGTCCCTGGCCTGAGCTCCCAAACTAAACTCTCCTCGGATTCACTCTCTCACACAGTACTGTCCTCTCAGATAACCTCTTCCTGTTCTCTGGATCCAAATGTCACAGCGTCTCCTTGTCTTTGCTTTTCAGTTTTACACAAGTTGCTCCAATCCTGTGTTTAAACATCTAGACGCAGCAATGCATTTTTTTTTCCTTTTCACTCATTCATTCCTTTTAGACTGAAGGACCGATTCATTTATTTATTAACTTAATTTCTTACCAAGATTCAGGTTTCTACTTTGAGAAAATCATCCTATTAAATTTTTAGGATTATTCTGATGTTTATAAACCTTCAAAGAAAAAATACTTCTGGTGGTATTTTCTTCAAGTCTGGGTAACTGGGAGGTGATAGCATTTAACAGAAACAAGTCAAAAGGAAGAACAGGTTTGTAGAAGAAAAGATGACTTTGACTTAGGACAGTAAGCGACTTACTGATGGGAGACTTCCTAGTGAAGAAGTGCACAACACATCCCATTTACATAATAGTTGTTTAACACAAAGTTTTCTGGTTTTACTGTATTTTGATCAAATTATTTTATCATATTTGATCAGGATAGCAATTACTACTAATTCTATTTTCTAACGAGTTGAGGATTTTATATGACCTAAAGATAGCTTTTTTTAAAACTATTCTATAGGTTCCAAGTTAGAGTATTTTCAGTGTAAAGAGCTTGTTACTTGAGTTTTACTTTATGTCACTGAAGTCTGTCTTTACTTAGTCTTTGTTTCCATCCATACTTTTTCTTAACTTTATAGACAGTAAATTGCATTTATATGAATTATAGTGTGATGAGTTCTGACAGCTGTATACATCCATGAAACCATCACTGCAATGAAGACCCAAAATGTTTCCATCACCCCAGAAGATAGCTTGAGCCTTTTTGCAGTCCATTCTTCTCCACTCTGGCTCCAAACTAACCTTTGTCGTTTTAGATTAGTTTCCCTTTAAATGGAATCATACTATTATGTTTGGTTTACTTCACCATCAAAATTTATTTTGAAAGTCACACTGCTGCATGTGTGAGTAACTTACCCCTTTTGTTGCTGAGTGCCAGTCTGCTGTGCAGATGGTCCACATTCTTGTTTTGCCACTCACCTACTGATGCACCTTTGGGTTGTTTCCAGTGTGGGCAATATGAAGTGGTCACATACAGGACTTTGTGTGGACATACATTTTCATTTCTCTTAGGTAAACATCTAAAAGTGGAGAAATGGGGTGGGGGTTGTGGGAGGAAGGCTCAAGAGGGAGGGGATATACATACACATGTAGCTGTACTTTGCTGTACAGCAGAAGCTAGCACAACACGGTAAAGCGATTATATGCCAAGTAAAAAAAAATTTTTTTTTAATACCAGCTTTAAAAAAAAAGTGGAAAAATGGAGTCATCTGACAGGAATATGTATAACTTTAGTTTTCCAAGGAGATGGTGTTTTCATTCCCATCAGCATTATAGTAGCGTTCCAGGTGTGCTCCATATCCTCACTGTATCTTTGGAGGTTTATTATTTTTTTTTAATGATTTTATTGAAGTAAAGCTGATTTACAGTGCTGTGTTAATTTCAGCTGCACAGCAGAAAGACTCAGGTACACGCGTATGAGGCTCCCTGTGCTCTCAGGGGGGCCTTGTTTGTCCATCCTAGATGATGGTTTGCATCCTCTAGTTTCAAACTCCTGATCCTTCCCTCCCCCACCCCTCCCCCTCGGCAACCACCGTGTGTCCTCTGCATGAGTCTGTTGCTGATTTTCAGATACACAGTTGCTCTGGTACCCTTTTTTAAAAGACTTTCCCTTCCCCATTATATATTTTTTTTGGTATCTTGGTTGAAAATCAGTTGACCATATATGTATGGGTTAAGTTCTGAACTCTGTTCTTTTCCATTGATCTATATATGTCTGTCCTTTCACGAGTACCAGACTGTCCTGATTACTGTAGCTTTATAGTAAATTTTCACATCAGTTGAATTTGTAAAATCACTTTGACTATTTTAATAGATCATTTGCATTTCTATATAAATTCTAGAATGAAGTTGAGCATTTCTACCTAAAAATCCTGCTGGGGTTTTGCTTGGGATTGTGTAGAATCTATGTATCAATTTAGAGGGAACTAATATCATTGTTTTATCATTGACATCCTAATATCACTGTTTTCCAGTTCCTGAAATTTAGCGATTTTTTACAGTCTTCCTTTCTATTAGCAGTGTTTTGTCATATCCAGTGTAGTGGCTTCCTATAAGTATTATATTTATATATCTATATAGAAAGATATAGTTTTATGGATATAAGATACATAATTTTTTAGATATAAGTTTTTTCCAGTAATGTGTCTATGTGTGATCAGTCATGTCCAACTCTTTGCGACCCCATGGACTGTATAGTCCATGGAATTCTCCAGGCCAGAATACTGGAGTGGGTAGCTGTTCACTTCTCCAGGGGATCTTCCCAACCCAGGGATCGAACCCAGGTCTCCTGCATTGCAGGCAGATTCTTTACCAGCTGAGCAACTGGGGAAGCCCAAGAATACTGGAGTGGGTAGTCTATCCCTTCTCCAACAGATCTTCCCAACCCAGGAATCGATCCAGGGTATCCTGCATTGCAGGCAGATTCTTTACCAACTGAGCTACCAGGGAAGGCATGAAAGTAACGTTATCTGCAAAGACAACTTTATTTCGTATTGAAATACCTAGGGTTTCTTGTACTGTTGAATAGCACTGGTTAAGAGCAAATACACTTGCACTGTTCTCAATCTTAAGAGGAAATGTATTCACTCTTTCACCATTAAGTTGTTACAGATATTCCTTAGATGCTCTTTATCAGCTTGAGAAAGTTCCTTTCCATTCCTACTTTGCTGACAATTTTTATAATAAACAGATGTTAAATTTAGTAAAATACTTTTACACTGATTGAAACAACCATATGATTTCCATCTTTAATCTGTTAATGTGGTGAATTATACTGATTTTCATATATGAAACCAACCTTGCATTCACAGGATGAACTCCACTTGGTCAGGATTATGCTTTCATATTTTCCTGGATTTTATTTGCTATAATTTTGTATCATTTTACATTTATGTTTCTGTGCTACATTGCTTTTGTAAATCATAACAGGAAGTCTGGTTTTACTACAAATAAGGTGAGAAACCATTGGAAAGTCTTGAACAGAGTAATAGGTGATTTGATTTAGGAATGGAAAAGATAAGGCAAATAAAGGCCTATGGCAGATTAATAAAACCAACAATTCGATACAAACTTACTTCAATATGAAGGCATCTTAGCTTGAGTATCAGCTAAAAATTTACACTTGGTTGGAACATATCCCACAGAAAATGATACTCAGGAAGACTATTTTCAGACTGCTAAAGTTTAACCATAGAGTTTTATATATAGCCTGTGGCAATTAATAGGGTTCCCTGGTGGCTCAAGACAGTAAAGAATCCGCCTGCAATGCAGGAGACGCAGGTTCAGTCCCTGGGTTGGGAAGATCCCCTGGAGGAGGAAATGGCAGCCCACTCCAGTATTCTTGCCTGGAGAATCTCATGGACAGAGGAGCCTGGCAGCCTACAGTCCATGGGGTGGCAAAGAGTGAGACACGACTGAGTGACTAACACTTTCATGACAATCAATGACACTTGGTGTGTTTCGGGATGTGGGGATCTAATAGATTTTTTTTCAGCCACATTGACATGAAGTGTTTTTTTTTCTTTTAAAGCTAACAAACTTACCTTGAATGCAGGCTAACCTGAGGCAAGAGAGGAAGGGTGTTTGCAGACTTAATATAGATATAATGATTGTGATTTTCTGATGGTTACCTTAATAGTTTTGCATGAGGTATTTTCCTAATAAATTTTCCTATATTTTCATTCTTTATAATCTCGTTAGATTGCATTTAACAGCTATTACATCCTTGAACTTATGTATGTAGTTCATTCACCAGTTTGTGTTTTAGAAGTTCTTTCCTAATGCATAAATACAGAAGATGTTTGTTTTCTTGATATCTTTTAGACTGGGAGTATGCATTTAAAAACAAGGAATTTCCATCAAAGCAAGTTATTTATGAAGAAGCATCCAAAGTAATGATGATGGGAAGAAGCCATCTTAGTTATAACCTCAACTGCTCCAGTTGGAGAGGAGACTCTAAAAGTAAGGACTGGTTTAAGAACCAGTTGGGAACTCAGGAGGTACATACTAGTCAGCTGATCATCACTCATAGAGAAATCCTAAATGAGGATCACAGTAATGAATATACTAAGTCCTGGCAAACTTTCCATCAGGGTACAATCTTTGATATAAAGCAGAAACATAATAAGCATGAGCCACAAAAGAGAAGTTACCGGAAAAAACCTGTCGAAATGAAACGTAAGAAAATCTATGTAGAAAAGAAACTCTTGAAATGTAATGAATGTGAGAAGGTGTTCAACCAGAGCTCATCTCTCACTCTTCATCAGAGAATTCATACTGGAGAGAAGCCCTACGCGTGTGTTGAATGTGGGAAATCCTTCAGTCAGAGTGCAAACCTAGCTCAACATAAGAGAATCCACACTGGAGAGAAACCCTATGAGTGTGAGGACTGCAGGAAAGCCTTCAGCCAGAATGCCCACCTTGCTCAACATCGGAGAGTTCACACTGGAGAGAAGCCTTATCAGTGTAAAGAGTGTAAAAAAGCCTTCAGCCAGATCGCACACCTGACTCAACACCAGAGAGTTCATACTGGAGAGAGACCTTTTGAGTGTATTGAGTGTGGAAAGGCCTTTAGTAATGGCTCATTTCTTGCTCAGCATCAGAGAATTCACACCGGAGAGAAACCTTACGTGTGTCATGTGTGTGCGAAAGCCTTTAGCCATCGTGGATACCTGATAGTGCATCAGAGAATTCATACAGGAGAGAGACCCTATGAGTGTAAGGACTGCAGGAAAACCTTCAGCCAGTATGCACACCTTGCCCAACACCAGAGGGTTCACACTGGAGAGAAACCTTATGAATGTAAAGTATGTAGGAAAGCCTTCAGCCAGATCGCGTACCTCGATCAACATCAGAGGGTTCACACTGGAGAGAAACCCTATGAATGTATCGAATGTGGGAAGGCCTTTAGCAACAGTTCGTCACTTGCACAGCATCAGAGGAGTCATACCGGAGAGAAACCTTACATGTGTAAGGAATGTAGGAAAACGTTTAGTCAGAATGCAGGCCTTGCTCAGCATCAGCGAATTCATACTGGAGAGAAACCTTACGAATGTAACATCTGTGGGAAAGCCTTTAGCTACAGTGGGTCTCTAACTCTACATCAGAGAATTCATACTGGAGAGAGACCCTATGAATGTAAGGACTGCAGGAAATCTTTCAGGCAGCGAGCGCACCTTGCTCATCATGAGAGAATCCACACTGTGGAGTCATTCTTGACACTTTCCTCCCCCTCAGCCTCTGTGCCCAGTCAGCTACCAAGACCCGCAGGCTTTATCTCCTAAATATGCCTTGACTCTGACTCCGTCAATCCATTTCCATTCTATCAATATTTGTCCAATACACGATAATCTATTTGACACAGACTATGGGAAGGGCTTTCTAACCCATCCCCGTGTATTTACCATTTCCTGTTAGTAATCCATATTGCAGTCAAACTTGTATTTAGAGTCTGACCATATCACTTCTTCATTAAAACCCTTTACTGGCACCCTGTAGGGCTTAGGTCAAGGTGCACATCGCTCAAAATAGCCTAAAAGACCCCTGCCCCCCAATACCTTGCCCCACTTTACATTTCAGAGTCCCATTTCCTGTGACCATCTCATTCCCGGGCTACTTATCAACATTCAGAATTCATATTGCAGCAGCAACGAGACCGGGGTTCCAGTTCTTACTGTTCCATCTTCTAGCCCTCTTTCTGGAGAAACATTTTGTCCCTTGTAGGCATCTTGTCTTTTTATTTCTATTATAGAAATAATAATGGTACTACCTCAAAAGTTAATGGGAGGATTAAATGAGATAATGCATGTAAATTGCTCAGCACAGTGCCTAGCATAATCAATAAACACTGATGTAAAATAAAAAGATAACTATGTATACAAAGAAGACCTGATCATCTTAGCAGTGATTATCGGTGAAATAACAAAACAGCTCAAGACCCAGGAGACTGAAGATTTTTGAGTAAAAGAGCAGCCCTTGTTCTGAAGCTGAGTGAAGGGGGCATCCAACACAGGAGAGTGAATGTTGGAGTTCATGGCGACAGAGTTAAGATGGGGGCTCCTGTTTCAGTACAAACATGGAAATATGATTTTGTTGATAAGAAAAACTAACTTCATTATATATTCAGCAGTTTTAAGAAACCAGGTGTTAAACATCAATTGTAATAAGTAAAATTTACTGAGATGTATTCATCATTTACATTTAAACAAAGGCACTATAGTCCTCAAAAGACAGAAAACTTTAAAAGATCAATAACCAAAGAAGATTAGAAAACAAAATTTAACTCACCATACCTAATTCTAGGTAGATGAATCATGTTAAATCCATGTCATTTAAATAGAAGAGGTGTTAGGTTCTAAGCTGTAATTCCAAGACCAGAGGGAAAAGAAATCAAAACTATAGGTCAAAACTCATAAACATGTTTGATTTGTGTGAAATTTAAAATGAGTACCTTTAGATGGGCATTTGTTTTCCACTTTTCCACAGTTCAAACCACTACCTGTTGCCTTACATCTGACTTGTCTTACACTTTATTACTTCCTGACTCCTGAAGGCTTTGTGCAGTCAGTGCTGGAACCAATTCTCATGTGACTGTAAGTACAAAGAAAATGAGTAAAGGTTAATGGAGGATGAGAAGAACAGACATTTTATCCTTCTGTAGGGGAAGATTCAGTACTATGCAGATGTTAGTAAGCCCCAAATTAATCTATTGATTCTTTGTACCTAACAGAATCCTAAGAATTTAAGGCATGAAACATCGTGTTTGTCAACACACACATAAACATTCACAATAGATATAAAGGAAATATATAATAAAGGTGCTAGTTCATTGTCGGTAGCTTAACAGTATTGGTATTGAGATTCTGCTCAAAATTATTTCTGTACAAAACAACTGTCTCATTCTTTTATCCAAATGCAAAACAGAGTCATTAGAGGATACCATACATAATCATGGAAAACAGTCTCCCTAAATACAACATGAGATCCAGGAACCACACACATGGATTCTTGACTGTATCAGAACTGTAATGAGCTTTTATATAGTCAAAGATAGTACAAAAGGTTTTTAAACATTAGAATGTGAAAAAATTAGTAAAATATGTGTAACCTATGAGATTGGTATCCTTAACATCAAAGCACTCCTTCATTTAGAAAATGACACCTCCTCCTCTTATGGGTAAGGGGTATAAAGAGATCACTGATGAAAATGATAAGGACTGACTCTCACAAGGATCAGAATACAAGTTAAACAAGTGAACTACCATCTTTCAGCATCAGATTGATAAAATTTGCACTGCAAAAGCCCAGGAGCGAGGAGGTACTTCTGTGTACTGATGTAAAGGTGACTTGTCAATATCAGAATTTTCAAGGCTTTCTTTTGCAATTAGACACACGTTTACCCTTCCATATCCTATAACAGATAAAACAATTTAAAAGGTATCAGAAAAGAATCAAATTTTGTTAAAAACAAAAGGAAAAAAAGTGCTTGTTCATGAAATGTAGCAGAAACAGCTATGACCTGAAATGTCTGCCTGACGGATTTCAGTAATGGGAAGTCAAGTCTGTCCAAAGGTCCCTAGAGAAGCTCATGCTCTAAGCTGGCTGGTGTAGAGGCTGGGGGGTAACAATGACAAAACAGTTTATGATTTTTTATGTGAAAGTTATGTTAGTATCCCTACCAAAGCTTTCCCATTATACTCATCTGTAAGTAAAATAAATTGGATCCTTTCACACCATTCAGAAAGATTAGTTCTAGTTGAATAAAATCCTAAATGTTAAATAGTAAAGTATTAAGAGAAAACAGGATATGCTTATGACTTTGCTGTTGGACATATCTTCCTAAACTAGACAAAAACGAAAGTCACAAAGATTAATGAACAACTTGATTGTATCAAAAGTTGTTTGGTCACTAAGTCTTATCCAACTCCGCAATCCCATGGACTGCAGCATGCTTTTAAAAAGACAAACAGAATGGGGAAAAGCTGTAATAAAATACAAAAGGAAAGGTGCAAGAATACCTATAAATAGGTAAAGGACAACCAAGGGAGAATAAAAATGAACAAAGGATAATAATGGACAAGTCAGAAGAAATGCAGACTGCTGACACTGAGTCCCTGCTTAATCTTGCTAGTGGTACGAGATGCAAATTTAAATAATCTAATTTTTAAAATTTGGCAAATAGAGAAATAACTACTCTTATCAGTACCGCTCTGGAGGCAATGACGTTGTTAAAACATTAACCCCTTCAGAGGGCAGTATGGTCAGTACATGAAACTCAGAACTATCTAAATTTCCATCAATAGAGAAATACTGGCACCAGTTTAGAAGAATGGACTGGTAATATTGGCAAGGATTTGACTAAGGCACTGAATAAAGATCTGCAGATTAATAGAGACTATATATTTAAAATACATTTCTAATACATTTCTATAACTATGCAAATACACAGAAATAAGTCCTGAACAGACATCCAATTTGTGTTTTGCGGAGGGACCTGGAATTGGACATTCTGGTCAAGAGAGTAGATTTATCATTATCTGTAATGTTTTAAATAAGAATGTTATCATTAAAACAAACTATGAAAAAATTCAATGAACTTACAGAGAACTAGAGCAAATAGAGAGTTGGTAGCTTAAGTTGAAACCTTTCCTGGAATTTGGAGAATCTCATCTCTCCAGCCCTTCCCAGGCACACTGAAATCCCAGTAAATCGCTTCATTCAGCGGAACAGATCTATAGTGAGAATAACCAAAGACCACCTCCTACTGTCTACCTAGGAGAATCAAACAGTATCGTTCCCAAATGTGAACAGACAGCTGAGGATCATCACAGGTGATGGAAGAGTACCAGCATGATGAGGACCAAGAGACAGCCTAGACCTGGAGCACGTGAAGCTACAGAATGAGGATAAAATGTCCAGTTGAGACTGGAATAGATGTCACACTTTTAAAGCAAATATGAGAAGCTACCAGAAAGAAGACAACTCCTAAGAATTTTTTTTTTTTAATTACTGTTATAATAGAAGGTTTCAAAGAAAGTTGTGGAAATTCTTCCATTTCATAAATTTGGAAGAAAATGAGAAACAAAAGGGACTTGGAAGTCTAGTAGAAGGCCTGTCTAGTTAATGCGAGTTCCACCACACACACACTTTTGTGTGAAATTTAAAATGAGTACCTTTAGATGGGCATTTGTTTTCCACTTTTCCACAGTTCAAACCACTACCTGTTGCCTTACATCTGACTTGTCTTACACTTTATTACTTCCTGACTCCTGAAGGCTTTGTGCAGTCAGTGCTGGAACCAATTCTCATGTGACTGTAAGTACAAAGAAAATGAGTAAAGGTTAATGGAGGATGAGAAGAACAGACATTTTATCCTTCTGTAGGGGAAGATTCAGTACTATGCAGATGTTAGTAAGCCCCAAATTAATCTATTGATTCTTTGTACCTAACAGAATCCTAAGAATTTAAGGCATGAAACATCGTGTTTGTCAACACACACATAAACATTCACAATAGATATAAAGGAAATATATAATAAAGGTGCTAGTTCATTGTCGGTAGCTTAACAGTATTGGTATTGAGATTCTGCTCAAAATTATTTCTGTACAAAACAACTGTCTCATTCTTTTATCCAAATGCAAAACAGAGTCATTAGAGGATACCATACATAATCATGGAAAACAGTCTCCCTAAATACAACATGAGATCCAGGAACCACACACATGGATTCTTGACTGTATCAGAACTGTAATGAGCTTTTATATAGTCAAAGATAGTACAAAAGGTTTTTAAACATTAGAATGTGAAAAAATTAGTAAAATATGTGTAACCTATGAGATTGGTATCCTTAACATCAAAGCACTCCTTCATTTAGAAAATGACACCTCCTCCTCTTATGGGTAAGGGGTATAAAGAGATCACTGATGAAAATGATAAGGACTGACTCTCACAAGGATCAGAATACAAGTTAAACAAGTGAACTACCATCTTTCAGCATCAGATTGATAAAATTTGCACTGCAAAAGCCCAGGAGCGAGGAGGTACTTCTGTGTACTGATGTAAAGGTGACTTGTCAATATCAGAATTTTCAAGGCTTTCTTTTGCAATTAGACACACGTTTACCCTTCCATATCCTATAACAGATAAAACAATTTAAAAGGTATCAGAAAAGAATCAAATTTTGTTAAAAACAAAAGGAAAAAAAGTGCTTGTTCATGAAATGTAGCAGAAACAGCTATGACCTGAAATGTCTGCCTGACGGATTTCAGTAATGGGAAGTCAAGTCTGTCCAAAGGTCCCTAGAGAAGCTCATGCTCTAAGCTGGCTGGTGTAGAGGCTGGGGGGTAACAATGACAAAACAGTTTATGATTTTTTATGTGAAAGTTATGTTAGTATCCCTACCAAAGCTTTCCCATTATACTCGTCTGTAAGTAAAATAAATTGGATCCTTTCACACCATTCAGAAAGATTAGTTCTAGTTGAATAAAATCCTAAATGTTAAATAGTAAAGTATTAAGAGAAAACAGGATATGCTTATGACTTTGCTGTTGGACATATCTTCCTAAACTAGACAAAAACGAAAGTCACAAAGATTAATGAACAACTTGATTGTATCAAAAGTTGTTTGGTCACTAAGTCTTATCCAACTCCGCAATCCCATGGACTGCAGCATGCTTTTAAAAAGACAAACAGAATGGGGAAAAGCTGTAATAAAATACAAAAGGAAAGGTGCAAGAATACCTATAAATAGGTAAAGGACAACCAAGGGAGAATAAAAATGAACAAAGGATAATAATGGACAAGTCAGAAGAAATGCAGACTGCTGACACTGAGTCCCTGCTTAATCTTGCTAGTGGTACGAGATGCAAATTTAAATAATCTAATTTTTAAAATTTGGCAAATAGAGAAATAACTACTCTTATCAGTACCGCTCTGGAGGCAATGACGTTGTTAAAACATTAACCCCTTCAGAGGGCAGTATGGTCAGTACATGAAACTCAGAACTATCTAAATTTCCATCAATAGAGAAATACTGGCACCAGTTTAGAAGAATGGACTGGTAATATTGGCAAGGATTTGACTAAGGCACTGAATAAAGATCTGCAGATTAATAGAGACTATATATTTAAAATACATTTCTAATACATTTCTATAACTATGCAAATACACAGAAATAAGTCCTGAACAGACATCCAATTTGTGTTTTGCAGAGGGACCTGGAATTGGACATTCTGGTCAAGAGAGTAGATTTATCATTATCTGTAATGTTTTAAATAAGAATGTTATCATTAAAACAAACTATGAAAAAATTCAATGAACTTACAGAGAACTAGAGCAAATAGAGAGTTGGTAGCTTAAGTTGAAACCTTTCCTGGAATTTGGAGAATCTCATCTCTCCAGCCCTTCCCAGGCACACTGAAATCCCAGTAAATCGCTTCATTCAGCGGAACAGATCTATAGTGAGAATAGCCAAAGACCACCTCCTACTGTCTACCTAGGAGAATCAAACAGTATCGTTCCCAAATGTGAACAGACAGCTGAGGATCATCACAGGTGATGGAAGAGTACCAGCATGATGAGGACCAAGAGACAGCCTAGACCTGGAGCACGTGAAGCTACAGAATGAGGATAAAATGTCCAGTTGAGACTGGAATAGATGTCACACTTTTAAAGCAAATATGAGAAGCTACCAGAAAGAAGACAACTCCTAAGAATTTTTTTTTTTTAATTACTGTTATAATAGAAGGTTTCAAAGAAAGTTGTGGAAATTCTTCCATTTCATAAATTTGGAAGAAAATGAGAAACAAAAGGGACTTGGAAGTCTAGTAGAAGGCCTGTCTAGTTAATGCGAGTTCCACCACACACACACACCACACACACACCACACACACACACACACCACACACACACTAATAATAATAACAGAGAAAACAGGAATGTGTCAAATGATGAAGAATCTTTCTAAACTGAAGACAGTTATGAATGCTCGGCGAGGAATAGCTCATTTGAATGTTGGGCGGGCTGAAATGGCAAAAACCATATTATAATAGAAAAAATTTAAAGACACCCAGAAATATGCTTGTGGGATTCTGCAACACTGAAGAGGACACTATCCTAAAAGCTTTCAAAAAATGTGAATTTCTCCTAATAAAGGATGATTGAGATAGCATTAGCCTTCCCTCCAATGAACAATATTAGATGGTAGAATAAAGAACAGCAGCTTCCAACTTAGGCCTTGGAACTGCTTTGAATCTATAAGTTTATACTGGAACGGCAGTGAAACATGAGGCCAAATACTGATATTCTGTATATACAGTTTGCTTCGGTTTACGTCCACTTGTCTCAATAGGGCAGTGAATGATTAGCTTTAGCAAAATCTGGATGAAAAAGGTAAAAAACAGACTCTAACCTAGTAAAGTGGTGTTGAGGGTGACTAGGATGATCACTGTAAAAATCAAACCAAATTACTGGTAGGCTAGATATCCAGGGAGTCAGTGAAGAGAAACTTCAGGGAGAAAGGAAGGGATGGGTTACATTAAACAGAATTAACACAGAGTTTGAGGATTTCTGTAATATGGTGAAAACAAACATTCATCAGAAGAAAGACAATTACTGGCTTGGGAAAGAACAAAGGAGAAGCCATACCAGATATCAAGGTCCTAATATAAAACAAGCCCCATAAAATGTGACATGACTTAGGAAACAATATGGAAAGAAAAACTTGAGTGAGTACTGGGGATCCTAACACTGGACTTGCAGAGGAGGAAATGCAATCTTCAGCAACGCTTGGCTCTGACTCCTAAGAGAGTCTTTATACAGTGATAATGATCTACTGCTATTTCCAGCTTTAAAACAGACAAATCCCTTAAGGCTCGTATGTGTGTGCTTGTACATGTATAACAGACCCCATGGACTGTACTGTACCATCCATGGAATTATCCAGGCCAGATACTGGGGTGGGTAGCCTTTCCTTTCTCCAGGGGATCTTCCCAACCCAGGGATCAAACCCAGGTCTCCTGCATTGCAGTGGATTCTTTACCAGCTGAGCCACAAGGGAAGCCCTTTATTTCCAGCTTTAAAATAGACAAATCACTGAAGTCTCTGTATGTGTGTGTGTGTCTAATATCTATTTAATAATATAAAGGCAAAATACAGCTGATAGTCTGGATGGTGGGAGGCTGACAGGGAAATAAGAGCTTGAAGCAAGGATAAGGGGCAATATGCTCATGGTATATGGAGAGGATTCAGGAGATCTGTCAAAAGTCTATAGAAGAAATGTAGGTTAGTTGTATTTGAAGTTAAAACACATCAGAGGAGCTATTATAACCCACTTGGTGGTATGAATTAAATCCTTACCTTTCAAGAAGACTCGGGGAGTATATAAAGTTAGTAAATTTACAAATAAAATTAAAGCAACTGTAATCAGGACTCTGATAGAAATCCAATTCAAATCAGCTTAGGAAAAAGGTATTTATTAGCTCCTATAAATGAAAGATGCAGAGCATGTATGTCACAGCCTCAGGTACGCACTCTGGATGTGGGGCTCAGGCTCATCAGATTAGTAACTCACAGCTGTGCTTTCACTCATTTCATCTCCAGGCAGAAATCAGTAAGCTAGTTGGAAAACTCCTAAATATTTGAATCTAAATAGCACAATTTTTAGTAACCCACAGGTTAAAAGGCAAAATAGAAAGCATTTTGGATTGTAACTAGTAACACAGCATATCAAAATACATGGAAAGCAGCTGACACATTACTTAGAAGGAAACATCACTAAATTGTAAAATAAAGCTCTCAATGGCTTCAATCTCACCTTTATGAGATTAGAAGACAAAAAGCAATGAAACCCAAAGGGAGCATCAAAATGGAAATAAAGAATAGAACTCAGTAGGAAGCAAATATAAAAGGCCAATAAGCCCAATATATCTTCACTCAGACAACGCGAGAAGAAAGAAAATAATCAGGTATTTGTATACCTGGAATGACAGGGATGACACCACTAGTTATTAAGCAGATGATAAGGGAATAAATACTGTGAACCTTACATCAAAAAATCTGACCACTTAGATAAAATGGAAAAACTTTCCATACATTTTTCAGGAAAAATTTCTGAAAGATTCAAACTGCCAATCTTACTCAACCTCTTTAAACTTATTGTTTTATCTTTTGTTAGGTGCTTTTTATAAAGAAATAAATGTTTGACTTCTGATATATCTGTCACAGCAATAGACCCAGTTTCCTACAGCAAATTTTATAACTTTCATGAAATCCAAGCTTAAACTCACCTTTTAGGATCTTATATAAATAATGAAGCATGCAAGGTAGATGAGCTTTTGTCTATTAGCAAAGATCATTAAAATCACAGTCAAAAAGTGTCAACAGAAGAATTAACTATCTTGCGAAATTAACTTGGATTCCTGGTATCTTGCAAACACATCTGAAGAAATACGGGACTGGGGGCTTCCCTGGTGGCTCAGTAGTAAAGAAATCACCTGCAAATGCAGGAGGCAGGTTTGATCCCTGATCCAGGAAGATCCCACATGATGTGGAAGAACTAAAGCCGCGCGCCACAGCTCCCGAGCCTGTGCCCTAAAGCCCGGAAGCCACAACTGTGAGCTCACGCCCCAGAGCCCTTGCTCCACAGCAAGAGAAGCCGCCCCAATGAGAAACCCCACGCACCACACTCGAGACTAGCTCTCGCTTGCCGCAATCAGAGGCAAGTCCTGCAGCAACGAAGACTCAGCACAGTCACGAACAAAATTATATTAAAATATAAGATTTTTTTTTAAGTATAAGACTCATCTTATTTGAGAATCCCTTAGACTGAAAGGAGATCAAACTAGTCAATCCTAAAGGAAATCAGTCCTGAAATTCATTGAAAGGACTGATGCTGAAGCTGAAGCTCCACTACTTTGGCCCCCTGATGCAGAGCTGACTCACTATAAAAGAGCCTGATGCTGGGACAGATTAAAGATGGGAGGAGAAGGGGACGACAGAGGATGAGGTGGCTGGATGGCATCAACAACTCGACAGACAGGAGTTTGAGCAAGCTCTGGGAGTTGGTGATGGACAGGGAGGCCTGGCATGCTGCAGTCCATGGGTGACAAAGACTCAGACACGACTGAGTGAACTGAACTGATAGGAAACAATTAAAAATGAGTGCACAATCTGCCTTGACTTTTCCCAAAGAGCTACTCATTCTGTTTTAAATGATTTAAAATTCATTCCATTTTTTGGCAATGTGGCAGAAGTACTGGGAATCAAACATAATGGGGCAGCAAGAGGTCAGCTTGCACAAGATGGTCAAGCCAATGTCAAAGGAAGTAGGTTCTGCTTTGTGTGGAGTAGGCAGCTGAGGGGAAGGTGGGCTTGGTCCTCAAGGTGGCGTAGCCTGAAATTGGGGGGACACTGAGATGTAGGAGCAGTGGAGGTGTCTGCACTTTAAGAAGTTAAATAACACAAGTTCTTGAATTTAAAATCAGTTGGTAAATTTGGGGACTTTCTAATTTCTGATCTGTTACCTCTTGCCCAGATTGCCTGAATTTTTTTTACATATGAGTCTGAGAAAGGAAAAACTGTCTATTCTTTGGTTTTTGTTCTTTTTCTCCCTTTTATTGGGTTAACTAAGGATTTTTTATTATTCCATTTTATTTGATTAGCTGCTTACATCTCTTTAAGAAGTGTTTTAGTGGTTACTCCTAAGGTTACAATGTACATCTCTAATTAACCAGAATACATCTTCAAGTAACATTAACAAGGTATTACAGGATGTTTCCTAATCTCTCCCATCCTTTGTGTTTCTGTCATATATTTACACTTACACTGCTATAGAATACTGCTGTTGACAGCTATCTTCCAGATGTCCCACAACACAAGAGAAGACTCTACACATGGACATCACCAGATGGTCAACACCAAAATCAGATTGATTATATTCTATGCAGCCAAAGATGGAGAAGCTCTATACAGTCAACAAAAACAAGACCAGGAGCTGACTGTGGCTCAGATCATGAACTCCTTTTTGCCAAATTCAGACTTAAAGTGAAATAGGGAAAACCGCTAGACCATTCAGGTATGACCTAAATCAAATCCCTTATGATTATACAGTGGAAGTGAGGAATAGATTTAAGGGCCTAGATCTGATAGAGAGAGTGCCTGATGAACTATGGACAGAGGTTCATGACATTGTACAGGAGACAGGGATCAAGACCATCTCCATGGAAAAAAATGCAAAAAAGCAAAATGGCTGTCTGGGGAGGCCTTACAAATAGCTGTGAAAAGAAGAGAGGTGAAAAGCAAAGGAGAAAAGGAAAGATATAAGCACCTGAATGCAGAGTTCCAAAGAATAGCAAGGAGAGATAAGAAAGCCTTCCTCAGAGATCAGTGCAAAGAAACAGAGGAAAACAACAGAATGGGAAAGACTAGAGATCTCTTCAAGAAAATTAGAGATACCAAGGGAACATTTCATGCAAGGATGGGCTCGATAAAGGACAGAAATGGTATGGACCTAACAGAAGCAGAAGATATTAAGAAGAGGTGGCAAGAATACACAGAAGAACTGTACAAAAAAGATCTTCA
>SJYT01069315.1:169786-205851 GCA_006410635.1 Cephalophus harveyi | reverse complement strand
GTGCAGCACTTTCACAGCATCATCTTTCAGGATTTGAAACAGCTCAACTGAAATTCCATCACCTCCACTAGCTTTGTTTTGTCTGTTAGAAAGCTATTAATCAGATAAGAGCGATACCTCAAGGCTGAAGGAGTTGTACTAGGCCCCTTTCCCACAATATGCACTTTTGAGATAGGTTGGCATGAGGTGTGTCATCCCCAGGCCATAGAACAATTGACAGGAATACTGGCTTGTTGAGCCATTTTCAGCGGGTTTGAGGAAAGAAAAAAGTCTTAGGGGAACCATTTTGAAGAAAGGCAAATTCCAAAGCAAATACATAGTTTCATTAACATAAGAAAAACACATTGGTTAGCTCAAGGCCAAACCGGATGTCCTCAATACAGAATTACAAGAAGCCTCTTTTAATTTTGTGTAGAGAAGGAAAACAAACTGCCACCTGCAGTTTATTTCCTCCTGCCTCTTGGGAACCTCTGGCCTTCCTGCCTGTTAACTGTCTCATAACTGAAGAGTGCAGGTTTCTTTGGAGGCTGATAAAAGTATTCTCAAGTTGTTTATGGTAATGACGGCACAACTCCATGAATTTACTAAAATCCATTGAGCTATATGCTCTAAATTGATGAATTATATAGTATGTCAGTTAAATCTCTGAAAGTTGTTGTAAAAACACAACCAACAGACACAGATACTTTACATGGCAAATATTTATATAAGCACTTATAGTTAGATTATCCAGCTGAGTTCTATTGTCATTTCATTTTTTAAGACTAATTACCAGAAATTTTGAACATGAAATTTTAATTAGCCAGGTTCTACCCTACAGAGTTCTTCTCGTTGGCTTCCCCCGCCCCACCCCTATAGTCTTATTAAAGCAATAAGTTTAAACTCAGGGCTGTACTATGGTGATATGGAATGATATGGAGGCATATGACACAAGATGCATAGTGAAGGGTAGGAATTTTCATCAGCAACAGGAGCACATTGATTAAACATTCGAAACATTATCTTCAAAGGGTATGACAGTGGCAGGAGAGAAGGAAAAAAAATTAAGTGGATTCTCTCTCATTATGGGCGTCCCAGGTGGCACTAGTGATAAAGAACCTACCTACCAATGCAGGAGACATAAGAGACTCGAGAAGATCCCCACAGGAAGGGCAGGGTAACCCACTCCAGTTTTCTTGCCTGGAGAATCCCGTGAACAGAGGAGCCTGGTGGGCTACAGTCCATCGAGTTGCAAAGAGTCAGACACGACTGCAATGACTTCCCATGTACACACGCTCTCATTATGCCAGAATTAAGTTGTCAGTCTTCTGTGGGGAAAAATAACCTCTTCCAAGCAAATTCCATAAATATGAGCAATAAAATAAACTCAAATTGAATTGAAAAGTTTGATGGAAACATCTTGCAAAAGTCAATTTGCCCCTTGTTAATAGTATGTAAAAGTTTGACTCTTTAAAGCATTATTTAATGGCCACGCTATCTCGTCTCTCCTTTGATCTAGCAACCAGTTTCTCGAAAGGGCTAGTAATAGAAACTATGATCTCTGACATAGAATTACAATTAGAGAAACTCTATCTTTTATATCTCACTGTAGTTATTACCATCTGAAGTATCGTACCTAACACAGAAGTCCTACAGTATATGTAGTAAATATTGGCCTGTCTGTCATTGTTTGGAACCACTGGACAGTAAGGCTTTATCACCTGTCATTTTAACTGTTCTCTCATGTCCAGCCAAGTCTTCACTGACAGTGTTAAGTAGCTGTAAACTGAAAGAACCCACTCCATACATCAGTAGCCCGTTCCAGTCCCCTTCCAGTACTACTCATGCCTTCTCAATTAGTATCTTCTTATGTAAAATAGTTAATAAGAACCTAATACAGAGCACGGGCTTTCCAGATGGCCCAGTGGTAAAGAATCTTCCTGTAATGCGAGAGACGCAGGTTCAGTCCCTGGGTCAGGAAGATCCCTTGTAGAAGGGCATGGCAACTCACTCCAGTATTCTTACCTGGAAAATCCCATGGTCTTTTCCAGTAAATTGGCTTTTCACATCAGGAGGCCAAAGTATTGGAGCTTCAGCATCAATCCTTCCAGTGAATATTCAGGGTTGATTTCCTTTAGAATTGACTGGTTTGGTCTCCTTGATGTATGGGAAAGTGAAAGTGAAAGAAAGTAAAGTCGCTTAGTCGTGTCTGACTGTGCAACCCCATGGACTTCAGTCTGCCAGGCTCCTCTGTCCAGGGGATTTTCCAGGCAAGAATACTGGAGTGGGTTGCCATCTCCTTCTCCAGGGGATCTTCCTGACCCAGGGATTGAACCCAGGTCTCCCACACTGCAGGTAGACTCTTTACCGTCTGAGCCACCAGGGAAGCCCAAGTGAAGTAAAAGTCACTCAATTGTGTCCAACTCTTTGCGACCCCAGGGACTGTATAGTCCATGTTTGAATTCTCCAGGCCATAATACTGGAGTGGGTAGCCTTTCCCTTCTCCAGGGAATCTTCCCAACCCAGGGGTCAATCCCAGGTCTCCCACACTGCAGGTGGATTCTTTACCAGCTGAGCCATAAGGGAAGCCCTGCTGTATGGGAATAGAATCTAAAAAAGAGTGGGTAAGTATATGTGTATGTATAACTTGATTCACTTTGAAGTACAGTAGAAACTAACACAATATTGTAAATCAGATATATTCCAATAAAAAGCAATTAAACATAAATTAATATCTACTTCATCTTCAGCACATAAGGACTCAGGCATGTCCAGTCCCACGTGGACACTGTGGTACCATGGTGACAGGATAATTATCACCCACCCTCACGAAGGCATTCTCCATTGGTCATCTTTTTTTTTAACTTTCTTTTTTTGAATTTATATATTTTAAAATTTTGCAATGTTGTATTGTTTTCTGCTATATAGCAATACTACTGCTGCTAAGTCACTTCAGTCGTGTCCGACTCTGTGTGACCCCAGAGATGGCAGCCCACCAGGCTCCCCCATCCCTGGGATTCTCCAGGCAAGAACACTGGAGTGGGTTGCCATTTCCTTCTCCAATGCATGAAAGTGAAAAGTCAAAATGAAGTCGCTCAGTCATGCCCGACTCTTAGCGATACTGCTGCTGCTAAGTCGCTTCAGTTGTGTCCGACTCTGTGCGACCCCATAGACGGCAGCCCACTAGACTTCCCCGTCCCTGGGATTCTCCAGGCAAGAACACTGGAGTGGGTTGCTATTTCCTTCTCTAATCAGCCATAATTATACATATGTCCCCTCCCTCTCTAGTCTCCTTTCCCTGCCCCCTCTCATCCCCCCAGGTCATCATACAGCGCCAGTCATGTTTTCTTATTTTGAGAATTATTACTATAATCAAAATAATGACATACATTATTTTAATGTCTTTGCTTACAAAATAGGAAGTATGAAAAGGAATAGTCCATGGCATTGTTCCATAACTTGTTCATTGTGCCTGTAGGCTACTCTGGATATCAGGATTATTACCCATATGGTGGGCGAGGTGCCTATGAAGATGTCCCCAGGAACTATGACATGTACACCGCGGGACTGAGTGAAGAGGAGCAGCTGGAGAGAGCATTGAGAGCCAGCCTCTTGGACCAAGGTAGGGAATTTGCACCCTTCACTTATTTTAAAGTACATACCTCACATGGTGTGATGTCTGAAAAAGGGCTGTTTGTAGCAAATTAAACTTTAAATAGTTTATAAAAAGGAGATGTAGATGAAAAAAATGTGTGCAGATTGTGATTACAAAGAATGGGGTGTGATGCCATATTCCCAGCAACCTAAGCTAATAAGGTGCCAGACTATGTATGTATTGTTAAAGTGGTTCTTTTTATAGGCCTGCCGCACTCAGTGCTTTGGCATTAAAGTCAAGAAACCTAAGAAAAAAATTCTTAGGTACATGAACGAAGGGTTTACTTTGAAATGCATATCTATAAGGCATGCTATATGTCACTGTACATCAAAGCGTTGCCTACAAGCCTTCTTCAAAATCACATGGGCAGCTTGGTGAGAATGCAAATTCAAGGTCTGGCTGCAGGCCTGCTGAACCAGTCTCCCTGCAAGCAGAACCTAGAAATTTATATTTTTAACTGACTTTCCAGATGATTCTTTTACCAATTAGTATATGAAAAGAAAGTGAAAGTGAAGTCGCTTGGCTGTATCCAACTCTTTGTGAACCCGTGGACTGTAGCCCACCAGGCTTCTCAGTCCATGGAATTTTCCAGGCAAGAGTACTGGAATGGGTTGCCATTTCCTTCTCCAGGGGATCTTCTCGACCCAGGGATCGAACTCAAGTCTCCCACGTTGCAAGCAGACGCTTTACTGGTCTGAGCCACTAGGGAAGCCCTATATGAAATAGTATATGAAAACCGCCCTATTTATTTTGCCATCTTTCTTCTAGGTTTGGGAATAAGTTTTGGTATTCCTGTTTTTATTGTTTGTGTATCTGAGTGTTAATCACTCAGTCATGTCCAACTCTTTGTGACTCCATGGACTGAAGCTTGTCAGGCTCCTCTGTCCATGGAATTTCCCAGGCGAGAATACTGGAGTGGGTTGCCATTACCATCTCAAAGGGATCTTCCCAACACCTATTGCATTGGCAAGAGGATTCTTTACCATTGAGCCACCAGGGAAGCCTGCTCGATACCATAAGTAACCATAATATCAGGTGCTTAAGAGAGGCTTCAGCCATTTGCTGGAATCCATAAGAAGGGGTTTTTCTTAATTAGATCTATCAGAGTTTCACAGAAGAGGTGGTATTTGAGTTGATCCTTAAAGAATGTGTAGTATTTGCCGAGATCTGAAAGGGCCTTCCAGGCAGGAATCATATCCTCTCAAACACAAGAGTAAGGGGTGTGGTCATCCCATCCTCGCTTTTGAATAAAGTGCTAAGAGAAGAAGGGGAAGAAGAGTGGGCAGCTAGGCTGGGGCCTGATCACAGCGGTCCCAGAATTAAATAGGCCACTTGGAAGATGGGTCTGGTATATGATGTAACTTCCAGGAAGAGTTCTGCACGGGAGAGTGATCTGATCAGAGCTGTGTTTCATGGATCCAGCAACAGTCATGCCAGGAACAAGGACTGCATAAAGGGGGTATCAGGCATTACAACATATGACAGGAACACACAGATTCCCACAACTTGGTTTCTGACATTAGGAATACGGTCTTAGCAGTAAGAGTGTGCGTGGAGGTGGGCAGTGACAGCAGAGGGGAAGACAAATCAGAAGACTTAAAGTAGTCTAATCACGGAGCAAAGTCTGCATGATGAAGGTGACTGAGGCAGTGGAGAGGAAAAGATAAATCAGGACTTCTCAGATGAAGAGTATCAGAGCTGTGGTCTATCAGTCATCTGTTCCTGGGTAAAATTGCCCAGACACACTTGGCCTAAAACAATGCATGTTTCTTCCACATTTCTGGCTCCGCACGGATGATCCCATGGGCCAGGCTTCGCTGGCCTCGGCTAGTGTGCTGAGGTGTCTGCAGTGGTCACCTGGGGCTAGCTGCTCTAGGACAGCCTCCTCCACCTACCTGACTGACCGCTGTCTGATACGATGGTGGCGATTGGTCCACACGTGACCCATCATCCAGCCGGCCAGCCCAGGTTCGTTCACAAGGCCTCAGCACGAGGGTGCCCAGGGAGAATGTGGGAACATGCTTAGGCTGGTGCATTCTTGGTTCTGCTGTATTTTGCTACCGAAGCAAATCAGGAAACCAGACAAGATTCAGGGGATAAGGAAGTAGATTCCACCTCTTCCTGGGCCGAGCCGTAGAGTCGCATTGCAAAGAGGGTGCACGGAAGCAGAGATGGATAACCAGGTATATTCTTGCCATCACCAGCCTTAATGGACCACTGACATCACAGTCACTGGAAGCGTCCCTTAGCCTTGGAATCCTAAACACTGGGGGCAAGGCCCAGAGGCTGTATTTTAACAAATTCTAAAGGTTAGTCCTGGGCACAGCAGGTGCTTAATCACTCCGCGGTGAGACATGCAATATTATGGGAGGTAAGGATATTATGTATTTAATTTAATTTGGAACAAACCATAATCTTAACAGAACTGTGTCTGAATTTGTTACCTTGGACTGTCCATTGCATGTAAATACGGTATGCTCTATTGGATGTAAATCTTAGAAGTGCAGTGGAAATGTTATCACTGATAAAAATAGTAATCCCTGCATATCACACATACACAAAAGTAAGGAAGTCAGGGCAAAGCTACTAAGCCTGGACTTTGTACAAAACTTTTTTTAGTACCATAGAGAGACAACAGGAGGAGATTTTTGGAGTGATGGTACTATTCTGTATCTTGGTTGTTGTGATGGATACACTACTCTCTGCATTTGTCAAAACTCACCTAACTGTATCCCACAAAGAGAACATTTTCCTAAAAAGGAGTTTTAAAAGATGTAAATAAAAATTAGCAAGAAACCCAATGAAATAACTGGTAGTCTTGCAAACAAACACTATAAAAATCATTAATGAAAGGTCTTATTTAGAAATGGAACATTGTTGTAACAGATTCACTTTGGGTCTTGTTTAGAAATGGAACATTGTTACAACTGATTCACTTTGCTGTAGACCTGAAGCTAACTCAACATTGTAAATTAGCTATACTCCCCCCACCAAAAAAAGAAAAAGAAACGGGTCATTCACATGGTGATAAAGGGTCACTTGCTAGAGGATGTGTTAATAGGGAAGCAGGGAGACTTAGGAGTCATCACCTGATCCCAGCGATCAAATTTGGCAGCATTGTTATGGGATGGCCTGATAGTGTATGTCTCCTGATGCGATGCCATATGAGGAACACAGCATCGACTATGACATATTCTTACTAAAAATGCTTCGTCTTCCAGAGTAAGGGCCCATATACAGGAAATACATGGAATAGAGGAATAAGTTAAGACATCATACAAAACATGAGGTTTCTACAATTCAGTGAGACTGGTCTCCTGAAAAAAAATCAATCTCAGAAGGAAAGCAAGATGTGATTTTTATATTAAAAGGAAATAACAAGCAAACATAACACGAGCACCTTGAAAAACTGGTTCTTATAAAGAGACCTTTTTTGAGGAAACAGAAACTTTATGTTTGGACTATGTGTCAGATGTTATTTGGGAATAGGACTAATTTTCTTTGAGGTGACAGTGGTATTATGGATAAGTAACAGAAGGTCCCTTATTCTTGGGAGATATCCACTGAAGTATTGTATTTGGAAGCAAAGTAATATGTCTGCAGCTTACTTTCAGTTTTTAGCTGAAAACAGCTCTCTCCTCTCTCTCCTTTTCATTCTCCCTCTCTCACTCACTCAAATAAAGGTGAGAAACTGCAAACTTTACCCTGCAATTTATCTCTTGAAAATCCAGAATGACAATACTGACAATTCTAATTAGTTCTGCAATTAAGAAATCAATTTATGAAATTAATGTTTTCCAATCTTACTTGACCACAGAACTTCATTTTCAATGAATGTTTTTAAGAGCATATGGAACTAGTTCCAATGAAACTGATATGAAGAGATCTCTTAAAGTGCGTATATGTACAGTAATGGGTGACAGCAAAGGAAATAACTTTGCAAATTGTTTATATTAATTTCAGTTTTATTTCCCTTAAAATATTCATGTCTGTCTTACTAAGAGTGAGATGCCATTTTTTAAATGGCCTTATTATTTTTTACCTTTATTTCCTATAGAAAAATATTTGGTTTATTTTATAACCATTGACCATTATGGTAGGTACCTTTGTTTTGAACCTTACTTTTTTTCATTCATTATTATGTTGTAATCATCTTTTCATGCCATTAAAAAATTTGAAACACACAGATCCTCCATATATTTTCTTGCTGGGGTCCAGCCCCGGTGGATCCAGGGTAATCCGAAGGGGAGACGGAGTAGGTGTCCTAGGAAAAAACTTAATTACAGATAGAGAGAGAGATTAGGAACAGATAGTGTAGTAGGAAAATTAGTGGAGAAAAAGAGGCTGAATAACTTGGTTTATGTGGAATACAAATCACCACCTACGTAGGCCACAGGCGTCTTTCCATTCTCCCGAAGGAGAGGAGGCACTGAGGCCTCCCTGGTCCGATCTTAGAAGCCCAGGCAAAATTAGCAGGCTTGGTGAGTACCCATATTCCAGATGGGAATTCAGCCAGAAAAACAGGGAGCAAGAAAGAATGACATGGGGGAATCAGTCTTTCCAGAAACTGATCCGAATTTTTTATTTTTATTTTTAGGTTTGCTTATATACCTTTTGTTACACATAGGGATGCATACAGAGTCACGTGGGGGTCAGCAGTCCTGACCTTTATCAAAATCAGGTGCTTTACATAAAAAAAGGTCTTAGGGGTTTCACATCATCTTCTGGCCATGAGGCCTGCTAACATTTACGACCCTTTCTTTCCGATAACCAAAGAACTTATTTTTTCCAAGGGTGTTTTTCTTAAACCAGGCACCACCCTCCAAATAAAGTTGCATTCCTATAGGGTGAGGGTGTAGTGAGTTACAATCAAGGAAGGAATTTATTAAACCCAAGGTTAACATGATCAATCTTAAAGGTTAATACTTATTTCTCCTATATGCTAGTTATATTCATTATAAGGGCAGGGAATATGGAGATTTAGCAGCAAACATCAGCCCAACAAATGAAAATCCTTTCACCAATGTTTCCCTTAAGATCTATTTAGTCTTAAGATAGTGATAAAGTTCCATTTTTACATAGCAAGGACACAGTGATTTATAACAAAGTACAGTGATCTATAACAAAAGAGAAAATTAATTAACTCAAAAAGTCTGGTATTGCTAACCTTAAAAACTACTATATTTCCTTTTCTATATTCCAAATACATTGATTAATATATTCCCAGGTGCCTAAGGATATGGAGGCCTGGCAGCAATCATTGACTCAACAATGAGAAAAGTCCTATGCTAATTAAGACTCTAAAAATACTCCAAAACTCACTGTGCTGTTTATGGTTGAGAGGTAGTAAACAATCATGTGCATAGTGGCAGGAGTATGGATAATCCTGTCACACAACCTAGTTTGCCAGCAGAGAGGTTTGACCTGAGACACCCTTGTCACATCCAGGGCAGGGAATTAGCAGCAATTATTGGCACAACAAATGAAAAACCCTTCACCAATATAATTCCTAAGCAACCCACTATACTAATAATTTCTAACTTCCCAAAAGAATTTGCCTTTAGTAAGTCTAAAACATCTCGTGCCTCTCATGGTTGGGAGGCTGTAAACAATCACATGTGGCCAGACAAACCTGTACAGGCAGGCTAGATTACCTTCAGAGGAGTTCGTAAGTTGAAACACTCTTGTCACGCCCAGGAATTTTTATTGACTTGGAGCTGCACGTTTACTCCTTCTCCGAGAGGACCGGTGGGGAACAGCCCCCCATAAAGTCAAAGGTGTAGGTGAGAGCATGAAACAGAAGTAGGTAGACTCTGGTTTTGGGGGTAGATGCTCGGGAACAGGGGGTTTCCTGAGGCTCGATCCCGCCTTTGTGTATGCCGAAGCCTCCTTCCTCATGACCTTTGCCATGGGCGGAGTTCCTCACGCTGGCTCCCGGCATTTTCTTAAACTTACACCTGTTTCTTTTTTTTTTTTTAAAGATGGGAGATGTGCTCTAGGGGCTTCCCAGGTGGCTCAGTGGTGAAGAATCTGCCTGCAAATAGAGGAGACACAGGACAAATGGGATTGATCCCTGGGTCGGGAAGATCCCCTGGAGAAGGGAATGGCAACCCATTCCAGTGTTCTTGCCTGGAAAAATCCATGGACAGAGTAGCCTATCGAGCCACGGTTCATGAGGTCGCAAAGGGCTGGACACTACTTAGCGACTGAACATGCAGGCACAGTGCATTATTAATAATAGTATTTTTAATTCTATCTTTGTGAGATCATTATATACTTTTTCTTCTTTAGTCTATTATTAATAACATAGTAAATAATTTTGATTTTCAAACTCTGTACTTGGAATTCTCCAGGCAATAATACTTGAGTGGGTTGCCATTCCCTTCTCCAGGGGATCTTTCTGACCCAGGGATCGAACCTGGGTTTCCTGCATTGCAGGCAGATTCTTTGCCATCTGAGCCACCAGGGAAGCCCCACTCTATTATTAATAACATACTAAGTAATTTTGATTTTCAAACTTGAGGCAGGTTTGCATTCCCAGGTTAAATCTCATGTGTTTGTGATGTTCCTGGTGCATCTTGGTGAGGTGCCATGTGTACCCAAAAAGACTGTGTGTTCTGCTCTAGTTGGGTGGGGTATTCTACAAATGTTAATTATATTAATTGAGTTGATAGTGTTGCCCAGGTCTTCTAATCCTTGTGGATTATCTGCCTACTTGTTCTATTGAGCACTGTATTTTGAATTTTGTAGAATTACTATAATACTCAGTATGTACTATATGGTTACCCTCAGGGTACCAACAGCTTTGAATTCCTCCACCGTTACCTTGTTTCTAGGGTGGGGGCTGATTTGCCTGAGTGTTTCTCAGTGTCTACTTGGACTTCATTTTTAAGTCTTTGTGCTGTACCTGGGTTAGGTACTCCGTCCCCTCCCTTACCCCTTCCCCAGTGGGTGGCACACTGTTGTTACTTGTTGTTGTTCAGTCGCTCAGTTGTGTCCAGCTCTTTGTGACCCCGTGGACTGCAGCACACCAGGTTTCCCAGTCCTCCACTGTCTCCCAGAGCTTGCTCAAACTCACGTCCATCAAGTCGGTGATGCCATCCAACCATCTCATCCTTTGTTGCCTGCTTCTCCTCCTGCACTCAGTCTTTCCCAGCATCAGGGTCTTTTCCAGTGAATTGACTGTTCTCATCAGATGGCCAAAGTATCGGAGCTTCAGCATCAGTCCTTTAGATGTTCCTGACCCAGGTATTGAACCCGGGTCTCTTGCATTGTAGGCAAATCTTTTACCGTCTGAACCACCAGGGAAGCCCCATGTACTTGTTGCTCTCTGCTTTTTAGCCTGCCCACGGGAGGCTGGTGTAGGGTGTGCTCTGATTAAGGCTCAGTCCAAGAAGTCACTGTGTCCCTTGGTTTGGAGGCATGGTCTTCTCAGTATCCCTGACCCTCCAGTTTAGAGGGTTTTTTTTTTTTCTTCTTCCTCTTCCCTTTTTGAAGCTGGAGAAGGCTCTCACTGTTTCCCTAAGGGAAACTTGTTTTTTTTCTTTCTTGCAGGCACTTAAGTCCTTTGTTCCTTAGGGACAGTAGGGAGGAAAGATCCAGGCAGTCTTTCCTGCGGTGGCTGCTGTTCTGTCCCTCAGGACTATCCCAGGAAGGACAGAGGACAAAGGACACATGCTCTGAACTCACCTGTGTCTTTATAAGGACCACTGGAGGTCCTGAGAGGAGCCTGAAAGTGGGTGTGAATTCCTTTATATTGCAGCCCCCCTGTTCTGTGTTATGTATTCTAAGAATATAATCTTGCTAGCTGTCACCCTGCCTTAGCAATGTGTTAACAGTGTTGGCTGAATTCTCGTAAGTGTCCAGTAGACCCTGTCCTGGGTAAACAAGGGCTCCTGTCACATCTTGGACTTCAGTCTAGCTGACTGCCCTACTGCTGTCCCTTTCCCATAGGTTCAGGACAGAATATTAATTTGCAAATTGTACAGACTTTATGCTTAAAGATGATAGTGGTGCTTTTTCCGGTTTTCTATGTCCCCAGTGGAAACCAGAAGTATTTCTGATTCTTCATTGGGGGTTTCAATTTATCATCTTAGTACATTTATTTATTAGCTTTTAAAAAAAAATAAGGAAAATCTTTCCCTCATGAAGAAGGTAGAATCTATAGGCTTGTTTTAAAAGACAGGGTAAACGCTTAATTCTTTTTCTTTGATTCCCAGTTTTCAGAGAAGTTTGCGTAGTAGTCACCAATAATACTGGGATTTGAAAGGGCCAAATAGTGGAAATTCATTTGGTAGAATGCCAGTCCAGCAAGAAACATCCAGCACCAAATTAGTTTCAGACCTCTCTTTAGTTCGATATACTGGAAAAGTAAATTAAAGAATCAAGGTAGCAACTTTTTTAACCTCAGAATTTGCTGTTGTCATATTTCCTAACAGTGTACCTGGCTATAATTACAAGTCCTATAGCTCATGCCAGGAATAATAGTACCAAAGTAGCCTTTGTAGAAGAAATATAGAAATCCCTATTATTTCAAGAGGCTTTTGCACATTTACTACCATTAACAAAAATCTTGTCCTGTTCTGTTGGCAGTCTCAGCTTTTATAAACGAATCCAAGAGGCAGCTGATGCCACAATAATAGAAAAATTCTGGATGAGAGCCATCTCTTTGAGTCAAAAGGCAGACGCCAACTAGAAACATTAGCTCATTCCATTTTCCTCTCCCCCTCCCCCCCATCCTTCTATGTATAATTTGTATGCCTTTTTTTTTTTTTAAATAGCCTGCCACCAAGTTCAGCTGGCGGCTGGGTACAAAGCTGTGTCCTTTTCAACTTCTGTCTGCGAGCCTGGAGCATGTGTACTGGTTAAAACTGGAAATCCTCATGACATGTGGGGTAACGTGTGTTGCTTTTCCTAGACTCCTCTGAAAGGCAAACGGCCACAATCACACTCCGGCTCTCTTGTGAAAATCAAGCAGAGTTGTCACCCCCTCCCCAGACTGTACAGTTGGGGTTACTGGCTGGCCATATGTGGAGCTATGGTGGGATAAACTATAATACAAAGGTCTTGGCTTTAGATTGAAATGGGTTCCTGCTTTGTCTCTAAGTCTTCGTATGTAAAATTAACCAGGGGAGCCATATTGGAAAAGAGTATCTAGGTTCCAAATTAGTATGTAGGGCTTTTGTTGCTAAAAGATCACTTGACAGTATCTTTGAATCCTTTTTATAGGCATTTATATTCATAGGGACCATTTCAGGTATATTTTAAGTGAAAAAGCAAAGGGAGAATTTAACTGAGTTGTCTGTTTTGCCTTTTATTGAAGCTGCACCAAAGTATATGCAAATGACATTTGTCTTGTTTATTATTGTATGGAAAATTTTGAAAAAAATGGAGTAAATTGCATACATGTTTTTAATCTTTCATCATATGGTACATCATATGGTACGAAGAGAAGAGGCTTGGAACCGCAGTGGTCTGAGCATCAGTCCTCAGTGAACTAACTTTACTTGAGATGTGTGTCACTGAACCTAATCAGACGTTTGCACTATTACTATTCTTTTTTTAATAATAAGAGAGTTGAAGTGGGTCCCCTTCAAAGTTTTCTTTCTTTTCCATTATTCTGTGGTAATGGACTGAGTAGGGCAGGCGTAGCTAGAAATGGGAACATTGAGAGGTGTCAGAAATATTGGCGCATTTGTCATCTAGGTCTCAGGGCTGACGGATAAAAGATCGTTTCTGTATCAGAAGATAAAGTCACACAACTGTCTAAGGCAGATCTACATTGATATGTAAATACGTTTGATGGTGGTACCTTCTTTAGTCGCTTGATTATATGAGTCTTCACTGGCCCAATGCAGGCATAATGCAGTTGGTGATTTTTAACGTATGCAAATGTTCACGGCTGGTCTGCTTGGCTTTGCAGGCGTGTTGGAGGCCAGGACAGAGATGCACAGCTCATTCTGTGTGACCACTTAACTTTTTTTTTAAAGTAATTTGGTGTGTTTTCCCCTAGGAAAACTTTCTCTGTAATGAAAAAGTGCCATCTGCCAGATTTCCTAAAAGCAATTTCATCGCAGAATGCTTCCTTTAGATTACTGGTTCTTACTCCCTACTCTCGACATTAGAGATATTCATTTCAATGAGTAAAGTTTGATATTCGAGACTGTAGCTAGATGTGAAATTGTGCGTGTAAAGAAATATAAATACACGCTTTTTCAAACCTGCGAACTAACATGTGAATATATCCTAGTCAGGAAGAGAATGAATAAAATAAGTGGACCAAGGTTCTGTTTAGGTTGCTATTGGGAAGGAGCAGGCTTCTGTTGAGGTTTTGTACTTAGAAAGATTAACTATATCTTGGCCTTTGCTAAAATAAAAAAAATTAAAATAATGATACACGGAATTGAAACACATTTGAGAAATTGACATTAATAGTTCTTTGTGAATTATTTTATAATTTTTCCTTTGCCACCTACCCCCCCCAATCACCACTTATTTTATAATTTTTCCTTTGCCACCTACCCCCCCCAATCACCACTTTGCCACCATTATTCAGATGCTAATGAGTAGATTTAACAATAAACAAAACTCTGATGAAGTGGTTCCACCCACCCACATCTTCTCCATCCTGTTTTGGGGGCTAGCAACTCTTAGAGGTTGCAGGAATGTTGCCTGGTGCATTCGTCACATTGCTCCGGATGACTGTTCATTCTGTTCCTTAGCAAATCCCTCTCTGAGTCCCTTGTCTATATGTGATACTGTTGTTGAGTAATAACAGGGTACAGAAATGAGTAAGTCTTCTTCTTTGCTATCAAACCAAAAGTATTATTCTTTTTGCTGAATGATAGGAGATTTAAGTGACTTCCCTTCAGCTACCCCAATATATTAGATTTAGGAAAGAGATAAAGTAACTTGAAATGAGTTAGTCCCTTTACTTACCCATCTATGAAATTCTCTGATTCAACAACTGTGATTCCTTAAGCTGTGTAAGAATTTTATAGAATAACAAATTTATTAATATGATGATTTGGATATTCAGGTTATCTATACAATTTTTTTCTTTTTTAAATCTGTATAATCTTTAATACCAAAGTTATTGATGGGTATATTCAGTGTCTCATAAGATCAGACTTAACTGAAGAAAACTTTTTTAATATAGGCCTGTTTAAGAGACTCTTCATTCCTATAAAATGTTTTAATTAAGAGAGTTGTCAAATAGTGCTTTAAAATTATAGTAGATTCTACATTCTTATTAATCAAACAATTGGAGGTGTGAAAAATTTTCTAATTCTATGTACCTATACTAAAATAGGAAACAAAACAAATTCTCTTTTTTTGGAGCTAAAGGCCTAGACTTTGTTTCATTGATTCAAGCAGCCAATATTTAAATGAATAAAATTAAAAAAAATTTTTTTTTAATTTGAACCTTTCTTGTAACATATACCATATAACTCTACCATATAATTTTAAGTACATAACTGCAGTCTTGGGGAGGGACCTCTTATATCAATCCTTTGCTTAGTTTACTTAAATTTTTTTAAAGTAGGTAATTTAGAATGATATAAGAGCATACCATTTTCAAACATGAATGGCACCGAGAGTGACCTTAAAGGTCATCATTGTCTGACCCTTGATTTTACCCAATGAGGAAGCAGACTAGGAGAAGTCAAGAGACTTACATCCTATCCCAATATGTATTTGTGTCTGTTAACTGGACAGTGGCCTGCCCTGGGGATGCCGGGGTGATGTAGGTCGGGTTCCCCAGGCATGAGGATCCTGGGAGTCAGAACCTTCCTGGAAGGTGCGAGATTGAATCCACATTTCCTCGTGCTCTTATGAATCCAGGTGGGAGCAGAGCTAAACCTTGAATTAGCTTCCACATCTGTCTTCTGGGCTGCTTGCAAAGGGACTCCCAGCTTTCTCCCAAAGTCCTACCTGAATTCCAGACGTCCCAAGATGGGTGTTGCTGAGGGCCTGAGACAGGTGGTGATGAGTACCTGAGCTCAGTTCAGTTATTATTATGGTCTTCTAGAATTTGGACAAGTATTGTCATGCTGGTTAAAAAAGAATATATTAACTGTGGAAAATACAAATCACCAAAAAGAAAAGACAAAAAATAGTTCATAACTCCATCACCCACATTAAAATCACTCGCATTGAATCCTTGCAGCTACCCATAAGGTAGGCACCCAGAAGAAACTGCTGTATATGTTTTGGTGACTTTTTCCCAGGTCCATGAGCATTAATGATTCTGTGCCAGGAAGGTTCACATCCCCACACAGAACCCTATGAAATAAGCATTTGTAATTGTAGTCGTTGTTTTAGATTGGGAAACAGAGCACAGAGAAGCTAATTGCCAGGCCCGGGGTCACATGCTGAGTGGCAGACAACAGATGAGAAGGCCAGACTCCTCTATTCCTTGCCAGGGCACTTTCTACATTGTCCAGCACAGCCTCTTCAGAAAAAACACTTGTGGGCTGCTGTGAATTTTCACATATGGAAGAGTCCAGCATGAATCTGTCTGTAGCCCTCCACATAGTCAGCCCGCATGGCTGAGCTGGAGTTATGTTTGAGTTCGTGGAGGTGGATTGGCCATTGCAGTCATCCTGACATCAGAACACTGAAAACTCTTAGGTAGGCATGGTCATGATAGTCTCAGCTAAACTGAAAAAGGTAGTATCATTTATAGAATGACAGTGACATTTCTCTCACTATTGTCCTCACATCATTGGCCAGGTTCTTTGGTTGATTTTTTTTTAAGCAAAAGAAATCCTGACATTAATTAAAAATTGTGTAATCAATAGTTTGTATAGGAGAAGAATGCCCTTCTTATGGCAAGAAACTTGCATATTAGGTATCTAATAGAATACACACCAAAAAATATGCTTCCTATAGACAGTCATAAATAATCTTCTGGGCAGTCATTTACTTCTACCAAAAATTATAGCATGTGAGTTTGAAAATATTGTTTTTACTGTGGGCTCAATTAATGTCATTTGAATCTCTATTTACACTATTCATTTAAATAGAACTCAATTTGTTTTCTATGGCTTTCTTTGTAGAAAAAGATTCATAACAAAAAGGAATAAATGCGCTTGCACTAAGTGTGCCTTAAGACATCAGAATTTTACATTGAGCTACCATCTGCCAGTGCAGGAGATAAAGGAGACATTAGTTCGATCCCTAGGTTGGGAAGATCCCCTGGAGGAGGAAATGGCAACCCACTCCAGTATTCTTGCCTGGAAAATCCCATGAACAGAGGAGCCTGGCAGGCTACAGTTCCATGGGATCACAAAGAGTCAGACAAGACTTAGGACTGAGCACAAGACAAAAACAGCAACATTTTACACATTCTTCTAGTTTCTTGCTGGGCTTCCCTGGTGGCTTAGGCAGTAAAGAATTTGCCTGCAATGCAAGAGACTTGGGTTCAATCCCTTGGTTGGGAAGATCCCTTGGAGGAGAGGGTATGATAACCCACTCCAGTCTTTTAGCCTGGAGAATCCCCATGGACAGAGGAGCCTGGAGGGCTGCAGTCCGTGGGGTCATAAAGAGTCGGACACAGCTGAGCGACTAAGCAGCAGCTAGCTTCTTGTTAATAGGAATCATTCATGTGAGAATCTTCACTGTCTTTTACTCAGCCTCTTGAATCTCACTTGGAGTTGCACGTGTTCATCCATTTTGTTGTGTTGTTTTGCTAGTGAGAAAAATCAAGAGTCATATGTTGGTTTCCATTTATTACAGAATCACAAATAGCTTTCAAAGTGGTCTAGCTTCATCACATGGCAGTTCTCCAAGGATTCAAAACTATTTATAATTCTGTTGTACTTTGTTATGGAGAGCCAGATGTGAGAGTCATGCATAATATGTATTTATATATCTTCGTGAATCTCAATTAGGGACCAGCAGTCTTCCTGTGTCACATCTGTGTTATTTAAATCTACTTTTGTTGTGACACAGGACCAAAATTGTGCAGCGTTATTAAGATTACTATAAATATTAAGCTGATTAAAGTTACATTGTAATCATCTGCTTTAGAAAAATTGCAAATGGCCTAATCATGCCCCAAAAGGAGAAGTAGGTGAAATAAACCATGGTCTAGAATAATACTCAGCCACTAAAAAGAGAAGCAGGTTCACAGTGACTCAAATGAGCAGGATATAGCAGTATTCTTAGTAGAGACACATCTATTTTTGTAAGACCTAGTAAATGTACTATAAAAAAGATTGGAATAATATTTAGCAAAATGCCACTCATCCTATTTCTCGGGAATAAGATTATGGTGACTTACTTTCTTGTTTTGACTTTATGCCATTCTCTCAAATATCTGTAAAATCATGTAGAACTTTTATGAAAATCTACACATTGCTCAAAATATGCAGTATTGGCCTTCCTCGTCTTTGATGTTATCCACAGTCCCACTCTGTTAAAGGCATCAGGCTGTTTTTTGTAGAGAAATGCAGAGAACTCCACCTCACGCCTTCACCTCCAGCCTCTGTGGTCTGCTTACTCCCTCAGAATGATGAGGGAGGTGGTGCAGAGCTGATATCCAAACTAGGATTTCTCTACATCCAGTCTCCACTTTTCCTTTTTGCTCATTTCCTTCTTTCTTTTTTTATCTATCCTTCAATCCTTCCAGGCTGAAAGTATCCACATACTCTGGGCGGGAAGAACAGTGGCTTCAGTTACCAGTAGCTAGCTCTCCCTGGCTGCTTCAGTGATTTCTTTTTTTTCTTTAATTTTTTTTTTTTATCAAAGGATAATTGCTTTACAGAATTTTGCTATTTTCTGTCAAACCTCAACATGAATCAGCCATAGGTATACATATATCCCCTCCCTTTTGAACCTCCCTCCCATCTCCCGCCCCATCCCACCCGTCTAGGTTAATACTGAGACCCTGTTTGAGTTTCCTGAGCCATACAGCAAATTCCCGTTGGCTATCTATTTTACATATGGTAATGTAAGTTTCCATGTTACTCTTTCCATATATCTCACCCTCTCCTTCCCTGTCCCCATGTCCATAAATCTATTCTCTACGTCTGTTTCTTCATTGTTGCCCTGTAAATTAAGGGATCCAGAACACACTGGATCCTGTCTCATTGAAGCCTTCAGGAGCCACGGCACCAGGCATTGCCATCTGACTTTACAGTTTACAACAGTTAAAGCTGCGCACATTTTACCAAGCACATTTTTTTTTTCAGATCAGTTGTGCATCACCTCAGTGGAAGGTGTCTAGTGATTGGCACTCAGAAGTTTGGGTCTCCAAGAAAAGGGGGAGTCTGGCATGCTTTCTGTGGAAGAAAATTTTTGTATCGCAAAATACACTTTTTGTGTTTCTAGGAAACAGTGGGAGTTGACTCTCAGATCATAGTGTTCAGGATTTCCTACAAATCCCTACAGAACAACCCAAAACCAGTAGTTTGTAATTTTCAGCTCAGTGAGACTGAAAGGAGCTGGGGGTGATGCCGAAAGAAAATGTAGCCTAGCCCACTGACATTAAGGGAGATAAAGTGTTTAATCAGTGTCTTCTAGAAAGAAGTGACATCTGTAAGGAACACCTGCTGTCTTCATTATAACTTTAAATGAGCTGTGTCTCTGGGGGTTAGCAGGCCCTTCTTTTGGCACACTGTGCTGTGACAGAGATAAACTTTAAGCCCCAAGTAATTCACCATTGTGTGGAAGATGCTTTTTAGTGAGGCATGTGGGGGTGAGGAGGAAAATGAGCCCCTGCCTTCGATCACTCAGGCCCAGCGAGGACTGTTTTGAGCATAGCTTTGACACTGTGACACTTGTCAAGTTATGACAATGTTTTCTTACCCCCTCAGCAGCCCTAATTATTTGTTGATTATTATCATTTTAATGTTTTATGCATCAGGAAGGCATGAAGACAGTGTTTCTTGGTTTATGGGCATAGCTGTTTTCTGGAATTCTGGCTTTCTTTTTTTAATTTTAATTTTAAACTTTTTATTTTGTATTGGGGTGTCACTGATTAACACTGTTGTGATAGTTTCAGGTGAACAGTGAAGGTACTTAGCCATACATGTACATGGATCCATTCTCTTTCAAACTCCCCTCCCATCCAGGCTGGCACGTAACACTGGGCTGAGTTCCATGTGCTATACAGTGGGTCCTTATTGGTTATCCATTCTAAATATAGCAGTGTGTACATGCCCATCCCAGACTGCCCAACTATCCCTCCCCCTGTGGCAACCATAAATCCGTTCTCTAAGTCAGTGAATCTCTTTCTGTTTTGTGAGTTTACTTGTAGCGTTTTTCAGATTCCACAAATAAGGAATGCCGCAAGATATTTCTCCGTCTCTGTCTGACTTAAACTTCAGTCAGTATGATGGTCTGTCGGTCCGTCTGTGTTGCCGCACATGGCGTGATTTCACTGTGTGCTTTGAGGAAGGGGCTTGAGTAGTCGCTGAGCAGTGCCCGTGTTGGTGGCTTGTTTCTCTTACACTTTCGCTCCTGATTGCAGGAGCAGACAGTCCTGCGTGTAAGGGGCAAGGATGCATAGAAGGGAAAGAGCAGCAAGGAGCGCTTTCTCAGCCTTTCACACCAGTTACCATTTTGGCAGATTGTAATCTAACCAAGAATTATTTCCATAAGCAGTGGCTGTGAAAAAACCTTGTGGCCCCAGGAAGTAATGATTAACCAGCCATGTGGTTCATCTTATTAGCCTGAGGGGAAAATCACTCACCACCAAATTCTGCCATAGTGTAGATAGGATTGTGTGAAACCCAGATCAAAACGTCTGCTGTTTTTCAACTGTGCGAACCTAAGGCTTTGTCCTCCTGAAGCCGCCGCAGTCGTACAGCTGCTGAGCACTCTGTATCTCAGACCTTGACACCAGACGAGGGGGACATCTTCAGAGCTAATGAGCTATTAGGACATTCTTTCCTGTCAATTAACTGGTAGAATAATGAGATCAAATGAGCACTGTCCTTAAAAACACCCAGACTTGTATTTTCTAAAAAGAATGTCTTTCTCTGCTTAAAGGGGGAGTCTGGCATGCTTTCTGTGGAAGAAAATTTTTGTATCGCAAAATACACTTTTTGTGTTTCTAGGAAACAGTGGGAGTTGACTCTCAGATCATAGTGTTCAGGATTTCCTACAAATCCCTACAGAACAACCCAAAACCAGTAGTTTGTAATTTTCAGCTCAGTGAGACTGAAAGGAGCTGGGGGTGATGCCGAAAGAAAATGTAGCCTAGCCCACTGACATTAAGGGAGATAAAGTGTTTAATCAGTGTCTTCTAGAAAGAAGTGACATCTGTAAGGAACACCTGCTGTCTTCATTATAACTTTAAATGAGCTGTGTCTCTGGGGGTTAGCAGGCCCTTCTTTTGGCACACTGTGCTGTGACAGAGATAAACTTTAAGCCCCAAGTAATTCACCATTGTGTGGAAGATGCTTTTTAGTGAGGCATGTGGGGGTGAGGAGGAAAATGAGCCCCTGCCTTCGATCACTCAGGCCCAGCGAGGACTGTTTTGAGCATAGCTTTGACACTGTGACACTTGTCAAGTTATGACAATGTTTTCTTACCCCCTCAGCAGCCCTAATTATTTGTTGATTATTATCATTTTAATGTTTTATGCATCAGGAAGGCATGAAGACAGTGTTTCTTGGTTTATGGGCATAGCTGTTTTCTGGAATTCTGGCTTTCTTTTTTTAATTTTAATTTTAAACTTTTTATTTTGTATTGGGGTGTCACTGATTAACACTGTTGTGATAGTTTCAGGTGAACAGTGAAGGTACTTAGCCATACATGTACATGGATCCATTCTCTTTCAAACTCCCCTCCCATCCAGGCTGGCACGTAACACTGGGCTGAGTTCCATGTGCTATACAGTGGGTCCTTATTGGTTATCCATTCTAAATATAGCAGTGTGTACATGCCCATCCCAGACTGCCCAACTATCCCTCCCCCTGTGGCAACCATAAATCCGTTCTCTAAGTCAGTGAATCTCTTTCTGTTTTGTGAGTTTACTTGTAGCGTTTTTCAGATTCCACAAATAAGGAATGCCGCAAGATATTTCTCCGTCTCTGTCTGACTTAAACTTCAGTCAGTATGATGGTCTCTCGGTCCGTCTGTGTTGCCGCACATGGCGTGATTTCACTGTGTGCTTTGAGGAAGGGGCTTGAGTAGTCGCTGAGCAGTGCCCGTGTTGGTGGCTTTTTTCTCTTACACTTTCGCTCCTGATTGCAGGAGCAGACAGTCCTGCGTGTAAGGGGCAAGGATGCATAGAAGGGAAAGAGCAGCAAGGAGCGCTTTCTCAGCCTTTCACACCAGTTACCATTTTGGCAGATTGTAATCTAACCAAGAATTATTTCCATAAGCAGTGGCTGTGAAAAAACCTTGTGGCCCCAGGAAGTAATGATTAACCAGCCATGTGGTTCATCTTATTAGCCTGAGGGGAAAATCACTCACCACCAAATTCTGCCATAGTGTAGATAGGATTGTGTGAAACCCAGATCAAAACGTCTGCTGTTTTTCAACTGTGCGAACCTAAGGCTTTGTCCTCCTGAAGCCGCCGCAGTCGTACAGCTGCTGAGCACTCTGTATCTCAGACCTTGACACCAGACGAGGGGGACATCTTCAGAGCTAATGAGCTATTAGGACATTCTTTCCTGTCAATTAACTGGTAGAATAATGAGATCAAATGAGCACTGTCCTTAAAAACACCCAGACTTGTATTTTCTAAAAAGAATGTCTTTCTCTGCTGTTTTAGTTACATGAATAGACAGACAACTGTTTAACATGAAAATAAAAACTGCACCTACAGCAGACAGAAGAGAGGTATACAGACAGGATCCTGTTTAAACTCAGGATTCACAGGTTTTCCTCTTGAGAGGATGTAATGATATCGTAACAGCTGCTTTCACCTTGATTGTCCTAAAGACTGGCGGACACATATTTACGGGGTGGGCATGCTCTCTCATGTAAATACATGTATCATAGCTAAAGATTGAGGCAATCAAGGTATCGACCCTAAATTTGAATTAGTGGGCTCCAGACCGTGGACCATCTAAGGATTTTGATTTTCTCCTGAATGTGATGAGAAGTTAGGGAAGGGTGTGACCAAAGGAGAGAGGGGACCATGGGGAAAGACCCTGAGATGAGAGGGTGGCCCATTATAGGTACTACAGTGGTTGTAGCAGCAATAGATTTTTCAGTGTGCGGACCAGAGTGACAAATGGGTGGAAATCAGGTTGTCAGAGACCCAGTATGTTGTGCTTAAGGGTTTCGCACTTGACCTTGAAGACAGGGGAAACCATTGAGACTCAAGTGCAGGGCTAGCAATAAGATGAAATCTGGATTTTTAAGCTCACTTTGCTATGTGTGGGTTACAGGAGAGAGATGGAATTTGAGTCCCAGCACACCAGGCACCATTATTTAGTGACATATGCATGCATAAATGTGTGTGTGTGTGCGTGTGCATGTGTGTTCACTCAATCCAACAACTGCCAATGAAGTGTTACTATTTACCCATTTCAGAGAAGAGGAGACTCAACTGATGGGAGGCAAACTGAGGTCCCATAGCTAATAGGTCATCAAGCAGAGATTTGAGCCCGAGGAGTCTTGGTTCCAGAGTCTATTTACTTAATCATTACATTGTTTTGCCTTTCATATTGTATTGATAGGGTCATCGTCATGTTATTTTACTTGATAATTAATATAATTAATAGTATTCTAAATGCTACTAGTATTTTACTGGCTTAATGAGCTTTTTTTGGTATTCATACTCATTCTTATAGGAATGAAATTAAAAATTGTAATGAGCTAAAGTTTTCTGTAAAATATTCATCAAAAACTTTCAGGCTTCTCTGGTGGCTTAGTAGTCCACCTGCCAGTGCAGGAGACATGGATTCGATCCATGATCCAGGAAGATCCCACATGCCACAGAGCACTAAGTTCGTGTGCCATTAACTACTGAACCTGTGCTCTAAAGGCTGGAAACCAAGACTGCTGAGCCTGCGTGCCCTAGAGCCCATGCTCTGCAACAAGAGAAGCCCCTGCAATGAAAAGCCTGCACGCTGCAGCTCGAGAAAAGCCCGAGCAGCAATGAAGACCCAGCACAGCCAAAAATGAAAATAAATAAAAATAAAATTATTCATCAAAAAGTTTCAAATTAAGTTTTCCAAATAGAGGTTTTTTAGTAGAGGTCAACGTTAACTTTCCTATGGGAATTTCTACTACATATTTCATGGTTGAGTGTTTCTAGAACCTTCACTGGAGATGTGTGAAAGTGGAGGAAATATAAAATCCCCGGATGTTTTCCAGCCCACAGCTAACACTCAGCCAACTGTAGACAGAATCTTCCACTTCAGTGGAAAGTTAGAAACGATGATATTAAATGGAGGGCTTTTATGAAAGGTACAACTCACTGACATCAAGGAGAATTAAATGTATTTGTGACCACACTTGATTTCTGGAAAAAAGAGAATCATCATTGGTATCCAGCAAGACTGTGGGTCCATCTAAGGCCTGTAAGACAAGAAAGGTCAAGTGTACTGTTACTGAGTAACTCGAGACGATGTTTCAGAGATTTTGGTGATTTTCAATCCTGGCTGCCGTTCAGAATCATCTGAGGAGCTTTAACAAATTATCGGTGCCTGGACCCCCAAATAAACCAGAGTGCACAGCCAGTGGAGCAGGGGTGAGGGTGCATACACCAAGACAGCCCTGTGGGCACAGGCCCTAGGGCTGCATTATGAGCATCCGGTGATGCTCGCAGGCCTTCATGTGGGGAGCTCCTTGAGGACGAAGGAGAGAGGTTTCTGTTTATCTCTATATCACTCTTTAGCTGTAGAAGACAACAGAGGGTACCTTTTTTGAAAAAAATTTTTAATTGAAAGTACAAATAGTACTATCCATTTAGTAATTACCTAGATTTCTAAATTCTATGTAATTTTTAAAATATATGGAAAACCTGTATTGTGCCAGGTATGAGCAAGGTAGCCACCCCTCTTCCCCTAAAATGAAGATTAAAACCAAAGTTTCTGCCTGCAGGAAACTTAGTCAAGTGGGAGAGAGAGAGAGAAAGAAGGTTGGAAGGAAGGAACTAAGCAGGAATCAACAGAAACAGCCGTTGTCTGAGTTAACCTGTTGTTAATCAAAGAGAAGGGTGATTGATGGTCGGGAATATTTAGGAATGGGATGGATTGATGGAAGGGAGAGAAGGAGAGAGAGTGAGTTGTGAATGGTTTCCTCTTAGGTTTACATGACAAGAAAGGAAACCATTAAGACCAACTTACATCACGTACTAATTCTTATTGGAAATCATACAATTAAGAAACTATAGAAGAGCATGTTTGTTTTTCATTTATTCTGTTTTTTAGGCTTGCCTTTATTAATGAGGAATGTTGACATAAACATAAAGCAGCACATTTTAATGATTATTGCTCGTAGTGTGTTTTCTTTTTTAATTATTTTGCCTTTTAACATGTTTCTTATTACAGAGGCATGAGATTCTTTTCCAGGCCTTTTAGTGATTAGGAAATTTGCAATTCACAAGAGCACCAATTAGAGACGATTATAACCTGACGGGCATGACTCTGCCATTTGAGGAGAGCTCAACTGACACTTTCAGAAACTGCAAAAAAATGTTAGTCTAAGAGCCCTGTGGCAGCAGTTTGGCCTTATAAGAATTCCACAGAGTTCTTGTTTGTAATAATATAGTTATTCCTTGGATTATAATAACTCTGTAAGAGCCTTAGCCCTCACCACCTTGGTCCTAACCCCCTTGGCACAGTGCACCCTGGAAAGAGAGGGTATTGGCTGGAGCCACATGGCTTGACCATCCCTGAGCTCGCCCTGGAGTCTGCAGAATCATACTCCCTGTTCAGAGCTGTTTTTTACCATATCCCCCAAGTTCAGTTTTAAGCATAATATGTGATCAGAAAAATGAATGGGATTATTCAGAGTAATAATACACATTGTCACCATTACAACTACAGGGTTGGCCAAAAAATTGTTTGGTTTTTCATAAGCTGTTTTGGAAAAAACCAGAATGAACTTTTGGGCCAACCCAATACATATCCCCCTCTACCTTAGAGGATTGTTAGTAAGATCCTTTGGTGCCTGCGTTTGCCTCGAGACGTGTCTATTGATTGAGTAACTAGAGCAGATAGACGAGGATCTGTCCTTTAAAATAAATTTTAACAAGTTCCATCGACCAGCTCACATCAACTTGCTTTCTAACATGATGTTGGGAACTCTGGTGGGTTTTCTAGCCTCTTGTATTTAACTGAGCTTTCTTGTGGATGGATCCAGAACATCCTCCAACTAGATTTTCTTCTTACGCATTGAGTGTCTTGATGCTGTGAATTCTTGGCCAGATTAATCTTTAATTAACTGATTAAGTATCAAATGATTTTTAAGACAAAATTAGGAGTCAACTTATATTTTCTTAGTCTAATTTTATAACCTTTGTACACAATTGGATTTTCAGTTGAAATCAGCCCTCGTATTGACATTTTGCTAAATGCCAAACATTAGCTCTTTGAATTGACGGGATACCCCAGCAAATGCTTCTCATTCATTCCCTAAACGCTCCCAGCAGCATCCATGTGTCGGGCCGTCATCACACAGTCAGAAATGTGCCTCTTGGGAAGGACCTTTCAAAACAGCATAAAGCGAGAATAATTCTGTTTTGGGCCCCCTTGCCCAAGTTGGTACTGAAGAGGATCAAAAAGTTGATTAACCCAACTTAATTTAAAATTGTCTTATGGTAGTTATTTTATGCTAGTTATCAGATACAGTTCAGCTAGATAGCCGAAGCTTTGGCTATCAAGAATCTGGTTTTTTTCTTTTAAACTTTTTATTTTATATGGGGTATAGCTGATTAACACTGTTCTGATAGTTTCAGGTGGACAGCTAAGGGACTCAGCCATACATGCACATGTATCCGTTCTCCCCCAAACCCTCCTCTCACCCAGGCTGCCGTGTGACGTGGAGCAGAGTCCTGTGCTCCGCAGTGGCTGCTGTTGGTTATCCATTTTAAATACAGGAGTGTGTACCCATCCCTCCGTTTCCCCCGGCAACCATAATGACGACTTTGTTTTAAAAAATATGTAAAGCAGGGAAACAGGGAAAAGATAGGAAGAGCGGAGTCTGTCTCCGCCTCAGTCTGTGAGGAAGCCCTTTGCAGCCTGCCTTTCACGCCTCCACACAGTGTGGGCTTCACAGCCAGTCAGGCCCCAGTTGGAGTCCCAGCTGTCTCTCCTTCACCAGCAAACAGGGTAATTAGGGGATTTATGGGGATTCTGTAGCGGGTGGTTAGACCCTCCTCTCGGGGCCGTGGTGGCAGCCGCCTGAGTGCTGGGATGAGCGCCCCCCGCCCCTCCCCTGCCCAGAGAAGGCCCTGGGAGAGCTCCTCCTCTTTCACACGTGCTGTCTCCACGCATCTTAGGCCACGGGCTAACATTTATCTTTTGGCATTCATTTCAAGCCATCCTGGAGATATCTCCAAAAAAGATGATAATGGTAATGAATGCTGAAGCGCTAATATTTAGCAAGCCCCCTTGTATGTACCAGGCCCAGCAAGGACATTACATGCATTTTTTAAAATTTACTTTGTACAAGAACTCATGAGGCAGGGCACAGTTGAGGCTTATATATTAAACGTATTAGGACTTGGTTCTGATTCCAAAGCACTGCATCCTGTTCCAAGGATCTCGTTCTCAGAGTGTGAAATTCTGTTTCTACTGCCATCCGAAGCCTCCCAGGTCGCTCAGTGGTAAAGAACCTGCCTGCCAGTGCAAGAATGAGGGTTCTATCCTTGGCTTGGGAAGATCCCCTGGAGAAGGAAATGGCAACCCACTCCAGTATTCTTGCCTGGAGAATCTCATGGACAGAGGAGCCTGGTGGGCTGTAGTCCATGGGGTTGCAGGAGAGTCAGACACGACCTAGCAACTGAAACAAGAGAACAACAGTCAGCCAGCACATACCTTGAGCTGGGTGCTGCTCTAAGCTCTTTCTATGTATTAACTGAATTAAGGTTCACCGTAACTTTCTGGAAGTCCTATTGATGTTCCCATTTTTCAGATGAGAAAACCAAGGCACAGAGGGGCGGCTCAGTAACCTGTCCACCTACACAAGGTCACAGAGTGTAAACTGGGTCTCAAACTGTGGTTCTTAAAGCCCCCAGCTGTTCTTCCCCTTTCACTTAAGCAGTTCTTAACACTTGTTTTACAATAAGTCTCAGACTAATCAATGAAAAGACAGCAATTCTCTCCTCACCTTAACCATCCCAGCTATTCTTTCTGCTTTTCCAGTAAACTTCCAGAATTCTTTTCCTTATCCTTGCTACAGTCCTTCTGAAGTAGTGATATATTGACTGTTTCATCCAAAGGCTAAACCATGACTAACGCCTAAGCAAGGAAGAACGAATAGTGAATTCATTAACTGGGAATCTATTTACAATCCCCAAGGCTCATTGTGCAGGCAGTGCTTCTGTATCATTTAGAGTTGCTAATAAATGAAAGTCTTTGCATCTTTCCAAGCGTCTTGATATTCACCAGTCTCATATTTTACCATAGGAAGCGGCTTCAACAAGCATATTCATGTGTTGACAGTTCTAATTAATACAAGTAATTAGTCCTGACAGTAGAACTGTGAAAAGAAGACCCATTCATAAATTTGCTAATTATGTCACTCTGCTCAGAATTTAATTGCTGTCTAGTCTTTAAGCATTTCTGTATATGAGCAAAAGGCCAGCTGACTAAATTCTTCAGACTTTTACATTTACCACTCGTAAAGGAATTTTGTCAAAATTAATTTACCATCAGAACATAACGGTTTGGTGTGCAGAAGTGGCGAAGAACAGAGCTCCTTCTGCAGAGAAACAAACAGGAGAATGGGAAAAGCCAGGCAAGGAAGGAGGGAGGGAGAGAGGAAGTCATCAAGAGCATCCACATCCTTTCTTACGTATCTACATCTACAAGGTTTTGTTACTCATATTTCAGTGTTTTTCCAAAAAGTAAGGTAGTTTCATTTAGGCTGTTCATATGCTCATGGTACGGAAAATTTGAAGACAATTTGTTTCCTGGATCCAAAGTTGAGCCCTCCTCTCTCTGATGTAAATAGCCTACTTTTCAAACAAGGACGTCTGTTCTAAAACAGGGTTTTTCTAACTGAGCTCTATTGACCTTGTGTGTGTGTGTGTGTGTGTGTGTGTGTGTGTGTGTGTGCATGTACACGCGTGTGCTCAGTCACGTCCAACTCTTTGTGACCCCCTGGACTGTAGCCTACCAGGCTCCTCTGTCCATGTCCATGGGATTTCCCAGGCAAGATTACTAGAATGGGTTGCCATTTCCCCCTCCAGGGGATCTTCCTGACCCAGAGATCGAACTCGCATCTCCTGTGTCTCCTGCATTGGCTGGCGGGTTCTTTTCCACTGTGCCACTTTGTGAAAGTGTAAGTTGCTCAGTCCTGGAGAAGGAAATGGCAACCCACTCCAGTACTCTTGCCTGGAAAATTCCATGGACAGAGGAGCCTCGTAGGCTGCAGTCCATGGGGTTGCAAAGAGTCGGACACGACTGAGCAACTTCACTTCTTTTCCACTGTACCACTTTGTGAAAGTGTAAGTCACTCAGTCGTGTCCGACTCTTTGCGACCCCATGGACTATACAGTCCATGGAATTCTCCAGTCCAGAATAGTGGAGTGGGTAGCCTTTCCCTTCTCCAGGGGATCTTCCCAGCCCAGCAATCGAACTTGCATCTCCTGTGTCTCCTGCTTTGGCAGGCGGGTTCTTTACCACTGCACCACCTTTGGGGCTGGATAATTCCTTGTTGCGGTAGGAGTGGGGCCATCCTGTGCACCATGGGATGTTGAGTAGCATCTGACTTCTTACCCACTCTGTACTTGTGCATCCTTCTTCCCAGTTGTGATGGCCAAAAATATCTCCAGACACTGCCATTGTTCCCTAGGTGGGCTAAATTGGTTGAGAACCACTGCACCAGAGTGTAAATGTAGATGAAAAAAGAATCAGGTAAACTTGTGTATAGGATGCTTACATAGAAGCAGTTGTGGCAAAATCAATAAAGCACATCACTTAAAAACGATTTGAGATGGCTGGATGGCGTCACAAACTCAATGGACGTGAGTCTGAGTGAACTCTGAGATATGGTAATGAACAGGGAGGCCTGGTGTGCTGCGATTCATGGGGTCGCAAAGAGTCAGACACAACTGAGTGACTGAACTGAACTGATTTCCCTAGGTGGGCTAAATTGGTTGAGAACCACTGCACCAGAGTGTAAATGTAGATGAAAAAAGAATCAGGTAAACTTGTGTATAGGATGCTTACATAGAAGCAGTTGTGGCAAAATCAATAAAGCACATCACTTAAAAACGATTTGAGATGGCTGGATGGCGTCACAAACTCAATGGACGTGAGTCTGAGTGAACTCTGAGATATGGTAATGAACAGGGAGGCCTGGTGTGCTGCGATTCATGGGGTCGCAAAGAGTCAGACACAACTGAGTGACTGAACTGAACTGAATATGAAATTCAGATGGAATGATGTTCCTTGAATTTCAGTATCAAGTTCCCTCTGGTTCTCTTGGATTGTAAGTACAGTAGTGTTTAGTATTAATAGTAGAGTAGTTGTATCTAATATCCTTTGCTTCTCGTATTAGATACACTGGGCTCTTAGCTTTCATGGATTTTAACATTTAGAGTTCTGAAGATGACCTTTAAGATGACCTTAAAGTTATGGATACTCAGCTGCAGGTGTTCTTTGTTTTCAAGTTCATGTATTGCTCCCTCCTTGTCTTGCCTCCATCCAGTGTTTAGATGTCCAGTCCTTCCTTTCAGTTACTCTGTTACAAATAGGTTAATGCCCTTGCTGCTCAGCCCTTCATCCAACTATATGGAAAAATCCTCAGACTTCAGTGAGCCCAGCCACAGGGCATCTGGGACCCAGCATCTGGCAGCTGAGCTCGATTGGAGAATGTGACCCAACAGAGCAGGCTGAGCCTGTTATAAATGACGTCAACATCTCCCCTGTCCTCGACCTCCCAGAGAAAATAGAATCCACCTGTAGGTAACACCTTCGGCATCCCATCATGAAAACTACAAACCCTACCTGCATCCACTCCCACACTTGTTGCTCCTGACAGCTGGGCAGGGAGGGCTCTGTTCCTCTTTTCAAAAGCTAGTTGTTCACCTGTCTTCTCTGCTCAGGAAAATCTGTTGTTACTGATTAACCCTCTCTGCATTCTGTCTTCAGCTTTTGAGTCTTTACCAGATCCTTCCTATCAGCATGTCAACCTACTCAAGTCTCTTTCCTCTCTCATCCCAAAGAGGAGGAGACAGGTCAACAACTCGACTGACTTTTACTCCCCACCTTTCCTTTCCATTTATAGTCCCCAAAGTCTTCACTTTCACTCTGGATCTTCCCTCCGTTTCTTCAGTCGTGCTGCTGCCCGCCGCCCCCGCTTACTCTAATGAAAGTTCCCCAGTGATCTCAATGTTGCTGAGACCTGGAGACACTTTTCTTCCTTAGATGTACTTAACGTTACCTATCCACTCCTTGAAACCCTGCCTTTTTCCTCCAGTTCTCCTGATGCCCACCCTCCCAGCTCTCCCACTGATAACTCTGCTCTGAACCTTTTTCTTGGTCTACTTTGCAGGCTTTCCCCATACCCCCAACCCCTACCACCACCCTCTGCCACCTTGGAAAATCAGTTTTCCTAATGACCTTATTCTAGGTCTTCTTTTCTTCTCTTAAGCTTTAGTTACTATTTGTACTTCAAATTTATCTCCTCCGCCCAGATCTCTTGCTGAAATCATAGATAAATGAGCTCAAGGACATCTCACATGCATCATGTACAAACCTGAATTTATGGTAGCTTTTCTATCTCCCCAACTTGCTCTCCATCAGGTGTTACCTCCTGGGTGTCTGTCAGTAACCAGGTGATCTTGATGCTAACTCAAAATATGTCTCAAATCCACGTACATTAGTCTGGGCCACTGTTACGACTGGACTGTAGGAGGTCAGGACAAAGAGGTGTAAGAGCCAGATCCCATAGGGCCTTTCAGGCCATTGAAGGACTTCAGTTTTTCTCTCGATGAGATGGGAGCCATTAGAAGGTTTTGAGCACAGGAGTATCATAATAATTTATTGATTTTGTAAAGGGTCACTGGGGCTATTGTGTTGAAAATAGTCTGTGGGGTGGCAAAGTGGGTTGAATGGTGATTCCTCCCCCACCCGGAGATATATTCACCCAGAGCCTCAGAATATGACTGTATTTGGAGTAAGCCTCTTTGCAGGTGTAATAAAGTAACAAGGTGATATCATCCTGATTGGGTGGGACCTAAACCCAGTGGACATGAGTTTGAGTAAACTCTGGGAGTTGGCGATGGACTGAGAGGCCTGGCGTGCTGCAGTCCATGGGGTCGCAAGAGTCAGACACGACTGAGGGACTGAACTGAACTGAGCTGAAACCCAATGATATCTGTGCTGATGAGTTAGACAAGAAGAAGATAGACACGAAGGAAGAGGCACAGGTGGAGACAGAGGCAGAGGGGAGCAGCAGGAAGGCCAGTTAGGGTCCTGCTGCAGTCACTCGGGCCAGGGAGCACCACTGTCCCCATTCGGAAGGCAGCTGTGGAGGAGTGCGGAGTGTCAGCTTCTGGACACGTTTTGAAGGCAGATATGGAAGCATCCTTGACAGAATGGTGGTGAAAGTTGGAGTTCCCGTTAACCTGAACACATAGAGCAGGTTTGCAGGGGAAACAAATAGAGCTCAGTCTTGGACCTGGAGAGAGTGACAGGCTTATGAGAGCTCCACGTGGGGATGGAGTAGGTGGTTCAGTATGAGATTAGATGACAGGTATGGTCTAGAACTATCAGCATGATGTAAATAATATTTAAATTCATGAACGTAGATGGAATCGCCAGGGGAGTGAATATCAATGGAGAAGAAGATCAAGGACTGAGCCCTGGGGGTCTGCAACATTAAGGGGTTGAAGAGAAAAGGAGGTACCAGCAAAGGAGAGTGAGAAGAAGGAGCCTGAAGCAGGGTGAAAAAACAGAGAAAAAGAGAGCAGGTGGTCCTGGAGCTGCGGTCCCCAGCCCCTGGGATCTCATGCTTGATGATCTGAGGTGAAACTGATGGGAATAATAATAGTAATACAGTGCACAGTAAATTTAATACTTTGTGTGTGCTGTGTGCGTGCTTAGCCACTCAGTCGTGTCTTTCTCTGCGATGCCGTGGTACAATCCACCAGGCTCCTCTGTCCATGGGATTCTTCAGGCAAGAACACTGGAGTGGGTTGCCATGCCCTCCTCCAGAGAATCTTCCCAACCCAGGGATCAAACCCAGGTCTACCCACACTGCAGGCAGATTTTTTACCAACGGAGCCATCAGAATCATCCCCCCAAACCACCTGCCTCCGCGGTCTGTGAAAAAATTGCCTTCCACGAAACTGGTCTCTAGTGCCAAAAAAGGTTGGGGACCGCTGTCCTCGAAGACAAGTTTTTCTAGGAGGAAAGAGTATTTGTCTGTGCTAGGTGCCCCGGTGGTCCTGGGTAGACGAGGACTGAGAAATGACCTGTGGGTTTAGCAATGCTGAGGTTAGCAGTAGCCTTGACAGGAGCTGTTTCAGGATGTGAACAGTTCCTGGTGTGATATAGACCCTGCTCTTGTCCCTTGTTCCACCAGAGTTGAAAGCCCTGAGCTTCTAAAAGCTTTGAGTTTCTTAATCATCCCCCACCCCTAATAAAGAGTGAAGAGAAGGACCCTGATGACTCACATAGGCTCCATTACTACTGCTGGGTTCCCTAGCCTTGAAAAGTGAAAGTGAAGTCACTCAGTTGTGTCCGACTCTTTGCGACCCGTGGACTGTAGCCCACCAAGCTCCTCCGTCCATGGGATTCTCCAGGCAAGAATACTGGAGTGGGTTGCCATTTCCTTCTCCAGGGGATCTTCCCAACCTAGGGATCAAACCCAGGTCTCCCGCATTGCAGGCAGACGCTTTAACTTCTGCGCCACCTAATGCTACTCATCCTAAGCAACAGAGAATCAATCGCCCATGTGAGAAGCGGCCTAACCACAAAGCAACATTTGTCTTCGGTGTGGACCATCTCGCCTGTGCTTTTGAAGTTTCTGCAGCGATGGACATGGCCTTTTATCTTCTGTGTCCAAAATGGTAGCTGCTAGCCACATGTGCTGAGTGCTTGGAGTGTAGTTAGTACAACTAAGGCACTGGATTTTTAAGTTTACTTAATTTTAATTCATTTAAATGTGAAAATAGCCATGTGTCTTGGGTGAGACCCAAGAATCTGTAGTTCAACAGGCTCTGCAGGTGATTCTCTTACACACTGAACAGAATGGTTTCCCATGTTGAGAGCTGGGCTCCACCCCTAGAATTCCTGACTTAATGGGTTTGGGGATGAGGTGTGAGAATTTGGGGCTTCCCATGTGGCTCAGTGATAAAGAATCCACTTGCCAATGCAGGAGACACAGGTTAATCCTTGGGTCAGGAAGATCCCCTGGAGGAGGAATTGGCAACCCACTACAGTTTTCTTGCCTGAAAAATTCCTTGGACAGAGGAGCCTGGTGGGCTACACTCCGTGGGGTCGCACAGAGTCAGACATGACTGAGGCTGGCACACAGTAAGTATTTGACTTGTTGAGAGGTTCCCAGGTAATGCTCGGAAGCTGAACTGGAGATGACTTTGAGAACCTGATGTACAAAATGGGCCTTCTCTTTGCGAGGTGACCCCAGATCCCCAAGAGTCAATTCCATAAATTCCATATAACGAATACTTTGCAGGATATCCCGAGGGTACCCTATGAACTTTATTAAAATCTTTTTAGCTATTTTCTCATGATCCAGTAATGAACAGTGCCTGACTCATTGAGGAGCTCACAGTTCTGGGAACTGAACCAGCAACTCTGCAGTCTGTAGGACAGGCCTTCAGGAAGGGTGGGCTGAAGCTCCAGTTCTTTGGTGGAACTTCTTCTTTGTCCAGGAAACCTCCGCTTTGCTCTTCGCGGTTTTCAGCTAATTCAGTCAGGGCTGCCTGGATTTACTAGGATGGTCTCCCTTGAAGTCAACTGATCAGAGACATAATGACATAAAGGATCATCGCTTGAAAGATGTGGTATTTGTTCTGCTCCTTGAAGAATGAGAGAGTCTAGTCAGTGAGGACTAAGGGAATAGATATGCTAGAGAAAAATGAGCAATAAAAGGTGCCAGGACAGGAAAGTCCAATTGGTATTTGCAGAGTGGCCAGTTGTTGCTGTGTGGTCTTTTCACTGAATCTCCTTTTCTTCATCTAAAAAAAAAAAAAAATGGGTTAAATGCTTGTCTTAACTGTCCCCCAAAATGGAACAAAGTTGTGTTTGAGGGTGCATTTTGGAAACAATAAACACTTTTTGATCTCTAGTAAAGAAGGCAGGATGCCAAAGAATTGATGCCTTCAAACTGTGGTTCTGGAGAAGACTCCTGAAAGTCCGTTGGACAGCAAGATCAAACCAGTCAGTCTTAAGGGAGATCAACCCTGAATATTCACTGAAAAGACTGATGCTGAAGCTCCAGTATTTTGGTCATCTGATGAGAACAGACAACTATTTGGAAGAGTGCCTGATGCTGGGAAAGATCCAGGGCAGAAGGAGAAGAGGCTGTGAGAGGATGAGATGGCTGGATGGCGTCACTGATGCAGTGAACATGAACTTGGGCAAATTCCAGGAGATGGTGAGGGACAGGGAGGCCTGGCGTGCTGCAGTCCAGGGGGTCGCACAGAGTCAGACACGGCTGGGAGACAAGAACAGCAACAGCCACGAAGCAGTATGAATACTGAGATACTGTACAGTGCTGTTCGTGGCAGTAGTGTTTGTGTATAAGTTTGTGAGGTGAAGAAAAACAGAAAAAGTTTGGGCAGTAAAAAAGAGCCTGATTCTTGTGGGCTTTGTCTAAAATAATGCTTGTTTGGGGAGAAAAATTATAGGGTTGAACAAAAAGTTTGTTCATGGTTTTGCATTACAGCATATGGAAAAACCCAAATGAACTTTTTGGCCAACCCAATAGTTTCAGTTGGATTAATAGGAAATAAAAATGTCCCTACATATGCAGTCACACCTGATTGCCACAAAGGTGTGGTAGGCATTTGATCAGAGCCTAAGATAACTCAACATTTTTTACACAAGTAGACCTTAGGCCTCTATTTTTGATGCTTGAGAGATATTAGAGGTAAGGGAGAGTCATTTATTATAAAATTATTGAATAGTTTGCCTAAATAGGGAGAGAGAGTTATGATTTCCAAGAAAGTTGTTCCCAGGCAACGGCCCTTGTAGCCAGTTGACCGCGTCATCAAAGTGAGCAGGTGGGGGTAGGGGGATGCCAAAGTGACTGCCATTTGCAAACTTCTTTTTTCTGCCCCCCCCCCCCCCCCCCCCCCCCCCCCCCCCCCCACCCCCCC
>SJYT01069315.1:42343-169615 GCA_006410635.1 Cephalophus harveyi | reverse complement strand
CCCCCCCCCCCCGCCCCCCAAGCTCTGCTCTACAAACCAAGCTAATTTTGCCAAGCCAATTTCCCCCTTGATTTTTAAAGCCCTATGCATTTTTGGATGAAATTTAATCCACATGTTCCTCCTGAGTCTCTTATGCCCAAGCCACGAAAACATTATTTGTAAAATGCGATTCCATGTTTGAAGTCACCGTAAAGTATTTTTAGTAGATTTTCGTTCTTCATCATGCAACATTTTTCTCAGTTTGTTTTGTTTTATTTAAACACATTGTACATGGTCCTAACACATATCCTGTGGTGAGACACAAAGGGAATCTTGAAGCCAGAAGGAGGGTCTGTTCTAACACAGGTTAAGCAGCCAGGTTCTACTTGCACAAGTTTGTAACTGTTATCCCTCTTCAGTTTGCTATGTTGTGTCCTGGACTCCTTTTCACCCGGACACACCCTATCCTAACCTTCTCCTACCCCGCTCCCTAAAAGGGTGCCCGTGAAGACGAATAGGGAAGAGGGAAAATGAGAAATAGTAGAATCAAACTGCTTCCTAGGACACATTTCTGTGTTATACTATGTGATCCTTCCTTTCCAAAGCTGAGTTCATTTTCTACTTTTACGTGAGTGCTAACATTGCCACCCCTGGAAAGATTAAGTTATTTCATGAAATGTCTACAAAAATGAGAAGTAAAGTCAAATTTAGGAGCAGTCTGCAGCTTCTTATTCCTAGGGCACAATAGATGGTGGTGTCTGATTAGGGCTGAGCTAATTGAAAAGTGGTTTTATTTTTACCAAAGTAAGCAGTTGTTGTTTGTTTATTTTTAAACCTTTGTTTGTGTGTGTGTTTGTGCACGCGTGTGCTTAGTTGCTAAGCTGTGTCCAACTCTTTTTGACCCCATGGACTGTATCCTGCCAGACTCCTCTATCCATGGATTTCCTAGGCAACTGGGGTGGGTTGCCATTTCCTTTTCCAGGGGATCTTCCCCACCCAGGGACTGAACCTGGATCTCCTGCCCTGCAGGAGGATTCTCTACCTGCAGAGCCTTTAAACCACTGTCTCTTTGGAATCTCATGATATGGACCCAGTCTTATCTTTACATGCAGCATCCTGGTTTATCTATGTCTGTCTCTCAGAGACATCTGTGGGCTGCAGAAGGGCACCAAAGCAGCCTTATTTTTAGGGTGTGGTGGAGATTTGTCTCTGTTCTGAGCACTGATTCCCACATAGGCAGCAGGTATAGCACCCGACAGGGTAAGAGACATTTCCCACCAGGAGGAGCTAAGATGAGAGGGCTTAAATTTTGACTTCTCATGACTCTGAGCTTATGAAATACTTCACTGTCATTTAATAAAACATTGGTCCTCAAAACTGCCCCTAAGGCTATGGTTTCTGGTTGGTTATTTTTTTCATGAAGAAAATGAGGCCCAGAGGTAACTTTCTTAGGCATTTCACAAGGCTCTCTCTCTGCTGCACTGTACGCTCCAGGAGGGCAGAGACGTCCTGTTCATCCCGTGGGGGCATTTGAGGACTTCTGTGGGCTTTAATTTTGGAAGCCCCACCCCGAACTCCATATCATCTCAAATGTGTTCAAACGTGACATCCCAGCCGTAGTATATTAATACATTTTTAAGTAAATGGCTGTAAATATATATATATCATATTTATGAGTTGAGATATTAAATGATCGATATGGTACATTTCATAGGCATTTAATAAAATATTTATTACTGTTCAGTTTTATAGGTTTTTTTTCCCCCCCACTTAGGGAGCCAATTAATTATTTTGAGATCTCAGACATTTTCACAGGCTTAGTCCCTGCGCACTGGTCCCACAGAGGATAAAGCCATCCCCGTGCTCTTATACTTTTCTGCTCTGGGAAGGTGCTTAATAAATATTTATTGGATGAATGACCACCTAGTGACAGAATGAAGGAATGAACAAATGAGTGAATAGTAAATGCTAAAGTTTGATATTAAAGTCCACATAAGCCCTGGATGGCCTATTTCTTTTACACAGCCATCCTGGTGGACACCCCCAAACTGCATTCAAAACATAGTCCTTGTCTTTCTCTCATTGTTCTTTTTCAAGCCGATTTTTTACCCTATTACAGCTAAGGCACACAGAATAGACTACAGGTTATTTGCATTTTGGTAGTTCGTATGAGGGCTTCCCTGGTGGGTCAGTGGTAAAGAATCTGCCTGCCAATGGAGGAGACTCAGGTTGGATCCCTGAGTTGAGAAGATCCCCTGGAGGAAGAAAGGGCAACCCACTCCAGTGTTCTTGCCTGGAAAATCTCATGGACAGAGGAGGTTAGCAGGCTACGGTCCATGGATTCGCAAGAGTTGGACACAACTTAGTGACTACTACTTAATGACTACACATACACACACAGTTCTTATGAAGGAGTAACCACCTTAGGGTGATAATCAGTTCTCTGTTTAATTGCCCTAGTTAATTTGCTTTGCCTTACAAGTGTGGGATAAATGGTGGCTGTTATTAATATTCAAATGCTCATTTTTGGACAGAACTAAAGAAGTGATTTTGCCTGTCTCTTTTGTTTTGTTTAGAATTCTAAGTGTCAGCCCTCAGGTGTTTCTCATGTGATATCTGTGTTTTCAGGAGATGTGACTTTTTTTAAATCTGAAAGTGAATCTTTGTGGTTTCTCTTCAGAGCTCTTAGATTTGAATTTGGTAACTATTGAACATGATAGAAAGCTAGAGAGTTCCCTTCTTAGGCAAGAAAGAAATACAAAGGGAACTGTGAGAGGGGAGAGAAAGATGAAGATTGTGTAAAGGACAGAGCCATGCTTTCCTTCCTCAGCCCTGAGTTCACCTCTACATGCTAGATCACTCCAGTCATGTCTGACTCTTTGCGACCCCGTGGACTCTAGCCCACCAGGCTCCCCTGTCAATGGGATTCTCCAGGCAAGAATACTGGAGTGGGTTGCTATGCCCTCCTCCAGGTGATCTTCCTGACCCAGGGATCAAACCCACATCTCTTAAGTCTCCTGCATTGGCAGGTGGGTACTTGACCACTAGTGCCACCTGGGAAGCCCTGGTTCACCCCTAGAGAAGTGGATCCTCACTTTTCTTATGTAAATGGATAGTAGGATAGATTGCTCTTCTCAGATCATCCCAAGGTCTTTAGAGGCTGTGATGGATCTCACTGGATGGCTCCAGGACAGACCAGGGCTAAACTAAAGACCTGCAGTGCCCCTTGATTGGCTGAGTTTGTGGGCCCGAGGTGCAATGATGGAACTTACTCTCCATCCATGGGAAGTCTTTGGCATTGAGTCCTTCAACAGATACTCACTGGCCACCTGCACGGGGACCACCACCAGGACCAGACAGACTTCTCCCTTGAGTCCTGACCCTCGATCAAGCTCTCACTTGAGGAATAACTTGAAATGACCTTGGTTTTTATATCTCATTTTTTGGTTGGATTTGGTTGTACATGCACAAGTGTCCTTGTGTTTTCAAAAGGCTGAAGCCTTCCGTTTATAAAGTTGGAGAGGGAAAGAAAGCCTGTAACATAGAAAATGGAAATGTAAAACTTCAGTTCCTCCACTGCTTTATTTTTTCCAATTTCTTTCAAAGTCTCTTGATGGACTTGGACTTCAAAAATAGAGGAATGCAGAGCCCTTTTGAGTTTGTGTTGTCCCCTGGCACTATCCTTCCTCACGGATTCCTGCCTGAACTTCCAACCTAGGCACTCTCATGCATGTTCAGTATGTGCTTTTTCCAGTGTGTGTATGTTGTATCTATACACGTGTCCTACACATGGCCATGTATACACACACACATATATATCTATATATATGTATGCATATGTGAGTATATGATTGTCCTTAAATGATTTGATTGTCCTTAAATGATCTTTCTCTAAACTCATCTAGACCCATTTAATTTGTGGCAGGAATCCCAAAGTATATTCTCCCCAGAGAAAGAACAAGATTTGCCTGGCATCAATTTAAGAAAATAATTACTTAAGAAAATTGTGCAAGATGTTTTCTTACACTGGAGATTCTGGTGACATGAAGTGAGTGCCTGCGTGGGGGGACCTCAGGCCTAATTTTGTCTAAAGAAGTTGGAAAGACAGTATTTTCTTTCTTTTTTTTAAATTGAAGTGTAGTTGATTTACAATGTTATGTTAATTACTGCGGTACAGCATAGTGATTCGGTTATATATGTGTGTGTGTATGTGTGTGTATTTAATATTCTTTCTCACTGTGGTTTATCATAGCATATTGAAAGTTCTCTGTGCTAGACAGTAGGACCTTGTTGTTTATGTATAAAGGCTTATATCTGCTAACCCCAGACTCCTTTCCGTCTCTCCCCTAGGCTCTTCCCGCTTGGCAACCAGTCTGTTCTCTGTTGTCCATGATTCTGTTTCACTGATAGGCTCATTTGTGTCATATTTTAGATTCCACATCTAAGTGATATCATATGGTATTTGTCAGGAAGGTAGTATTTTCATATTCCACTCAGCTTCCTCATGCTTTGCCATTTACCCAAAACTATCCCCTTTTAAAGATTGGTGTTTTCTTTATTTAGAGCAAAGCTCCATTGCCTTGGGAGTATTTTCGAAAACAGTTCCTAGATATGACCTCTCACTCTCCCTGCCCTGTCCTCTTCACCAGGAACTTTTCCATTATTTTACATTTGAGTTGTTTTCTTTTTAGAAAGCAAGTTAAATTCGACCGAAAAGTTGTAGAGATGGCCATTCTTGGAAAGGCCGGGCCTCATGTTATTACTCCTGTTGTTGTCTTTTAAGGTGTGATAACCAGGGGAGAAGAACCTTGACCTGATTCTTTCGTTGACAGAATCACAGCTGATTTTCTCTCCCTGGTAGCATGCCTGTGAGCCTTCACATACAGCTCTTGGGCCAAGAACTATGAGTATTCTGTCCGAGAGTTGTAATCCTGACTGTTTACCCTCCTAGCTGCCCACTCCTGTGCGTCCCCTTTTGCTCACATGAGCTAGTCAGTAGCAGAATGCCCACCAACCCATGGTGAACTTGAGGCTTTGAAGAGAGGAGACCCACATGCCTCACAGCCTTTCCTCGATCTTGACAGATGGCGGCCATGTTTCTCATCCAGGACATCTTTTACGCAGCACTGGGTGTAAAATTTAAGTAAACAGAATTCTGACTCTCCTCTGCTAAACATCCAGAGTTCTAAGCATACTTAACCGACAAATGTAAGTCTGAAATTTGGTTTGAAATTAACTGGACCATTTGCCCACTGTCGAACCAGGTGGGAGGAGAAAGTCAGTTGAGGGACAGAGAATTCTTTCGTGGAAGGTTTACAGCTTACCAACTGCACATTGGATTATCTGTGGCCCAGCTTCAAAGAGAAGCCACAGTTGTAACACAGTCATGTTCTACCCTGCCTGAGCATGGCGGACCGTGTCCTGTGGCTGAGCTGTCCGGGTGAGGACCCCTTGTGCTTGTAAGCTTGCTCTCTGGGGCACCTCTGGCTCCTCCAGGACACTTATTTCCCTGAGAAGTGGAAGGAAACCCGTCTGCATTGTACATCAGGTTGCAGTCCCGTTACAGGAAGAAGGGGCCTTAGGAGGGCGGCCCCTGGTGCCTGGGCACTGCTTCTAAGCCACAGCAGGTCCTGTGACCGGCCTGCTGCAGGCATCTGGAGGGACCCCAGTACTGTTCTTGTGATTTTTTTTTTTTTCTTTTAATTTTATTTTTGACTCTGCTGGGTCTTCACTGCTGCACCGGCTTTTCTCTAGTTGCGGCGAACAGGGTCTACTCTCTGGTTGCAGGTCCAGGCTTCTCATGGCGGTGACCTCTCTTGCTGCAGAGCATGGGCTCCAGGGCGCGCAGGCATCAGCAGTTGCGGCTCCTGGGCTGTAGAGCACAGGCTCAGTAGTTGTGGTTCTGCACATGCTCAGTTGCTCCTCGGCATGTAGGATCTTCCTGGATCAGGGATTGAATCCATGTCTCCTACATTGGCAGCTGGATTCTTTACCACTGAGCTACCAGGGAAGCCCCCATCCTTGTGATTTTTTTGTTATTGTTGTTCTTGATGGTATTGCATATGTAAAACTTGTGCTTCATTTATTCTGCCCCCTGTTTAAAGAGACATCATCTTTTTCTAAGAGGCCCTGCACCAATAGTGGCAAGAGGCCGTGTGTTTTGTGCAAGATACAGGTTCCTGGCTGTGAGAAGGCTGTGCCTGACAAATCAGACTGGGAAACCAAGTCACTGCCCTCCTGAGGTTCCTCTCTCCATGGAAAAGGGACCTTTGTGGTCATTTCATGCCGTGCCTTTGTTTTCAAAATGAGGACCCTGAGGCCCAGTGAGGTGAAGGGCCAGGGCTAGACCTTGCCACTCTGGTTTCCCAGTTTGGACTTTTGTCGGCCCTACAGCTCCTCCTCCGTTTTGTTTTGCATTCACTATGGCCTTGCCTTCGTGACCGCCGCCTCTTTTTCTCTGTAAATATTAATATGAAATATATTTGCTTTGCTTTTCAGCCTTGCCTGCCACCACCACCACCGCCCACCCCCCGACACACCATGTGTCCAAAATAGCCGCCGGAATCATGAGAATGTTAGGTCTTCAGATGTTTATAATCCGAAAGAATCCCTTCTGGTTTTTTTTATAATAAAACTACTTGGATGTCGGTATTTTATGTTGGAAAGGCAAGCCAAGTTCACAATGCAGCAATTACAATGCAATGCATTATGTATAATTTGTAGCGCGCCCCAGGAGCAACGGTAAACCGTGAAATGCCATCCCAGCCCCACAGCATAATTAGCAGGATCAAACGCTGCCCAGAGAGGAGCACAATGGTTGTCGTCCGAGGTCCACCAAAGTAAGGGAAAGTTCCCATAAAAGCAGTACACCCCAAATTATATAAAAAGCAGCCCCTATATCAGGCTGCAAATATGTCAGGAACCTTCATTGCTAGTTGAGGAAGCCTTTTGAGGTTTAACAGCTCATAAATTCGCGCTGGGAATGCCCCATTGTTCTGGGGTTATAAGTCTTGTCTTTGAAATTTAGCAGTTGTACTTTTATATTGCATTCCTCCAAGAGTCCCGTTGTAAACATGAAGGGTTTGCATTTTAACATAAATTTGAACAATGTGGTTTGAAAAGAGCTCACCACATCAAAGGGAGGCTGTTTGGGCATGTTTCATAAATTCTTTTTGCTATAGTATTTAAAGCTACAAATGACTCATGGAAGTATGTTCCATTTAGATCAGTCATACTAGTATAGCTTTTAACGCCCTTGTTTTTCCTTCCCTAAGAGTGCCTGTGTCAGAAAACAAGTCTACAAGCCTTTGACAAAATCAGTTGTCCTTAATCTAGAATCGTCACATCCATAGAGACAGCTCTGGAAATGTTGTTCCACTTGGTCTAAATAGCAATAAATTTTGTGCATTTTCATGGTCTTTTTTTTTTTTTTTAACTCAAAAATCTCCCCCTTATGAACTCTCAATTTTTTCTTTTATACACATGACAATTACAGTCTGTAGTCCATGGGGTCACAAAGAGTCGGACATGACTGAGCAGAAGGCTTCCCTGTTGGCTCAGATGGTAAAGAATCTGCCTGCAATGCAAGAGACCTGGGTTGGGAAGATCCCTTGGAGAAGGGAATGGCAACCCATTCCAGTATTCTTGCCTGAAAAATCCCATGGACAGAGGAGCCTGGAGGGCTACAGCCCATGGGGTCACAAAGAATCAGACACAACTGAATGACTAATACACACCCTTGTGTCCTCATAGTCCCCCAGTTTTAAAAAAGAACCCACAATTTATTTATTTTTTTTTGCTGAGCTACCAGCTAAAGTGAAGAGAGATGTGGGTGGTGGTTTCTGAAGCAGCATGGCTGGGGGGAGTGTGGGGACCACTGCTCTTTGGTCTGGCCCCTGGGGATCTCAACCTCGGGAAGTCACACGCAATGCTCAAGCTTCAGTCTGGATGTAAAATGAGGACAGTGGTTAAGCTCCTCCGCATCTTCCTCCCTCCCGTTCCTGCTGGTTTCTTTATTTATTCATCCCGGAGGGGAGAATATGAACACAAAGCCTCAGTGCTCACCCCACAAAGCTCACCACCTTAGGATGCACTAGACTGAGATCCCCAGAATCCTGTAATTTGCTAGAAACTACTAACCATGGCATTGTGTGCTTTGGAGAAAGGGGACGTGATCCTGGGAGAGCGCAGAGCAAAGTGGGGCACAGCCACTTGCCTGAGAGCTGGGGGAGTTGGGGAACATCCCTGGGAGTTGGTGCTGAGAGAGAGCAGGCTTACTGGACTGGCGACAGAGCTTGATCTTTGTTCTTGGATGAAAGGAATCTCCTAGAGGGCTTTAGGCCGAGGATAAAGTTGATGAGATGCATGTTTTTGGAAAGCGTTCCAGCTCCCCTGTGGAGGATGGCTGGTTGGAAGACCAGAGCGCGGGCACCGTCTCAGGGCTCAGGAACCACCCAGGCTCCCGAAGGGCTGGTGACGGAGCAGGTGCTGGGGAAGGGGTGAGTCAGAGGAATGTTCAGGTGACAATGACAGGATTTGGTGATGGGCTGAAGCGGGCAGGTGAGTGAGAGGCAACTTCCAGGACAGCTGGGGTCTGAGCATGTGTGACTAACTGAGTGGATGGCAGGAACATTCCCGGAGTGGGGCAGCTTGCAGAAAGTCATCAGTGTAATAGCAGAAGACCCTGACCCTCCAATGCTTTGCACCAGGCGCTGGCTTCCTTTACTCCTTTCCATTTAGAGCAGATCTCTAGGTAGGTTTCTGCATTATACAGACAAGAAAACTGAGGGGCAGTGAGGAAAGTGACTTCTCCGAGGGCCCAGAGGAAGGGGCAGAGCCAGTATTCAAAGGCAGCTCTGTCTGGCACCAGAGCACATTCCCTTCCACCAGAGCCAGGTGCCAGAGGTCCCTCTTAGAAACTCCGATGTCCACTCCAGACTTGAAAGCGGGGGTTGGATTCTTCAGGATGAAATGGCCGGAAGAGAAAACAATGAAGCCTGGTGACAGGACCAGAGCCCCGAGAAACGCGGCATCTGATTCTTCCCCACCTTAGCTGTGCAAAGCAGGAGACCCAGTCACCCTCTCTGGGCTTCAGTTTCCCGGCTCTGAAATGCAGACAGAATGCCGCTATCCCAGGTCCTCCTCAATCTCACTCTGAAAATCCATAATTTTAAGATGTGCTGGCTGCGTCTCACATAGAATCTCCTTTCCACCTGTGAGACAGTCTTTAAAGCTTCTTTCTTAAAACTATAGGTAGGCCTTTCAGTACTCGCCTTTTCTCTGGTCACGGCACACACTTAGATATTCCCAAAGATGCTCGAGAGAGCAACATTTTCCTCCCCACTTACCTAAAATCATGTCATCCTAAATAAGCTTCACTAGCTTCCTAACTTGGAATTTTAAGTTCAAAAAATGTTGTACTGAGGTCTCCCTTTCTGTTCATAAGTTTGCTTTTACTATAAATTGTTTGACAGACACGTAAGAAGAAGGTAAGGAAATGGCACTCCAGTATTCTCGCCTGGAGAATCCCATGGACAGGAGAGCCTAATGAGCTACAGTCCATAGGGTCTCACAGAGTCGGACATGACTGAAGCAACTTGGCACAGCAGGAATTCGCTATTTTTGTTACTGAGTCTCCATAGCACAGGCCATTTCAAAATCATTTCTGGACAATTCTAGGTTAGTTAGAGGCAGGCTATTTCAAAGGTGTGCCCACAGTCTGAAAAAGCCCCTGGCTCCTCCTCAGACTGGGAGGGCTTGTTTACGGGAGACATTTCAGTCGCAAGGCATGTAACACACATAGTCGTGCCCACACACAAGCACACACACATACACGCTCTTTCTTTAATGGATCAGAACTTGGTACGGGTAGGGCGAGTTAGACCTAACCGAACACAAAAACCGCAGTGCAGCTCAAGTTAAATACCGTCGAATACAAAAAAGCAAGATTTTAAGATGGTGGTCCTGCCTCTGGGGTAGTTTATCGCGTCATGGAAGTTCACCACCGTCCCAGTTCGGGGCCAGCTCTGACCCAGAGGAAGTATTTCTCAGCTCCTGGTGCAGAGAGCAAGGCTCACGCCTGTTCGTGTTTGTGCACAAGCCCGTCCCTGCCACTTGGCTCACAGAGCTTGTCCACTCTGAAGATTCATGTTGGGTTATCCTCACCTCCCCGGTTATCTAGGCCTTTGCCAAGGAGCCCACCCTGGTTTTCTAACCCACCAACCATTCAGAAATCATGGGGCTCGGACTGTTGACACGGATGTTGTTCCTCTCCCAGTTACTTTTCCTCTCGGCCCCTGCCCTTTTCTAACCCAGCAAGTGCATCTGCCAAGGCCCTTGCATTGCTGTGTCCTCGTGGGCTTGGGCTGGTGAGTTTCTCGATGTCCACCCCACCCCACCCTGCCAGCCAGGCCCCTTTGAGACCAGCTGTGATGCACTCTCATTGCAGGGTTTTCCCCGAACTGCTTGTCTTCCTCTGTTTCCACCTGTAAGAGAAGCTGGCCAGCAGCTTCCAGCTCTTGTGAGAGCTTTGAACCACAGTGTTCTCCTTGACTGCTCAGCGTCTTGGGGACCGTTTCCTAGGTCAGGGATCATTTCTGTAATTGTGCATTGATACTGATGTCTCTTGACGTGTAGTTACTCACGTCAGTTCAGTTCAGTCGCTCAGTCGTGTCCAACTCTTTGCGACCCCATGAATCACAGCATGCCAGGCCTCCCTGTCCATCACCAACTCCCGGAGTTCACCCAAACATGTGCATCAAGTTGGTGATGCCATCCAGCCATCTCATCCTCTTTAGTCCCCTTCTCCTCCAGCCCCCAACCCCTAACGTGTAGTTAAATCAGGTTTATTTGAAAAGTGGAAATAATTTGACTTTTTACAGTCTTTGTGATAGCATTCATCATGGATATACATATCACATCTCATATCTCAGCCTGCATCCAGGTACTGAAGGCCTCTAATGTAGTGGAACCCTGGAGCCCAGACGGCTTCCATGCATTGGTTAAGGAAAACAAATAGATGAATTGTGTTCCAAAGCCTCCTCTCGCCTTTTCTCACCCATTTATGTCTCAGGATTTGGAAGCTGGTTGTTGGCAGAAGCGAGAAACCAAGATTCTCGGACCTTGAAATTCCCTAGCTGCTACCATTTACCTGTATCTCTCAGGGTCCTCCAGCCCCAAGGGCCTGATCTGCCCCCCGGTCCCCAGCCTCCTCTCCGCCCAGCCCTGCTGTCATGTTAGATGTTGTTTGGTTCATTCAGCAAACATTTATGATGCACCCACAGTGTCCCAGGCACCTGGGACTCAGAGGTGAGTGGCTTTGTACCTAGGACTGGCTGAGCGGCCAGTGTCACCCACTCTCACATTATAATTAATAGACTCACCAGGGCAACACTGTGATCATATTTGGTATATTCTTCAGGAGAACAGGGTTGCTTTGATGTCTTACTTTTAAAATCCGTCTCCCCCAGGACTAAGCACAGCACATCCTGGGAAACCACCAAAGCGGATTCTTTACCAACTGAGCTATCAGGGAAGCCCCAGGGAAGACGTGAGAGAAGACAGTGTGTACAATACCAAATGGCATCGTGCCAGTGCTGGTGGTCACAACCAAACAAAACCCCAGAATATAGCACTGCATCCCTCTGACCCAAGTTTCTCAAAGTGGGGCCCAGTAGCATCAGACTCATTTGGGGTGCTTGTGAAAAGAGCAGATTCCTTGACCACGTTAAAACTTAGAACCTGCCTCTCGTCATGCTCGCCCAGATGCAAGTTGGGAAGTGACTGTTCCAGACCCAGTAACTGATCTCTAGAGCTTTGATGCATGTGCTCTGCAGGATGGTGACATGGAAGCAGTGGGTGGNTTTGGGGTGCTTGTGAAAAGAGCAGATTCCTTGACCACGTTAAAACTTAGAACCTGCCTCTCGTCATGCTCGCCCAGGTGCAAGTTTGGAAGTGACTGTTCCAGACCCAGTAACTGATCTCTAGAGCTTTGATGCATGTGCTCTGCAGGATGGTGACATGGAAGCAGTGGGTGGATGTAGGACCTGTTACATGTTTCATCTTATTTGCTGCCAGTCAGTCTTGCCACCAAGCCTGGGGCCAGCTGTCCCAACAGCTGGGACAGGGAAGCTGTCCCTTCCCTTCCAGGCCCCACACGCTCACCTCTCCTGACACACGGTGACCCAGCAGTGGTTGTCCAGTGTGATCTGGACGTGACCCCTGAGTGCTTGCTCTCAGCAGAAGTTGCTGATTAAAGTTTCTTTGTCCCTTTCCGAAGTTCTCCTGTTGACTTCCCATCTTTTTACTTTCTTTTATTCTTTGATTTCTTGGGGTGATCTTTACTTATATATTTTTATTTGTTGTTCATGTGTTCAGTCGTGTCCAACTCTTTGTGACCCCATCAACTGCAGCATGCCAGGCTTCCCTGTCCTTCACCATCTCCTGGAGTTTGCTTACACTCATGTCCATTGAGTCAGTGATGCCATCCAACCATCTCATCCTCTGTCGTCCCCTTCTCCTCCTGCCTTCAATCTTTCCCAGCATCAGGGTCTTTTCTAATGAGTCAGCTTTTCACATCAGGTGGCCAAAGTATTAGAGCTTCAGCATCAGTCCTTCCGATGAATATTCAGGACTGATTTCTTTTAGGATTGACTGGTTGGATCTCCTTGCAATCCAAGGGACTCTCAAGAGTCTTCTCCAACACCACAGTTCAAAAGCACCAGTTCTTTGGTGCTTTTTATTCTTTGATTTCTTGGGGTGATCTTTACTTATATATTTTTATTTGTTGTTCATGTGTTCAGTCGTGTCCAACTCTTTGTGACCCCATCAACTGCAGCATGCCAGGCTTCCCTGTCCTTCACCATCTCCTGGAGTTTGCTTACACTCATGTCCATTGAGTCAGTGATGCCATCCAACCATCTCATCCTCTGTCGTCCCCTTCTCCTCCTGCCTTCAATCTTTCCCAGCATCAGGGTCTTTTCTAATGAGTCAGCTTTTCACATCAGGTGGCCAAAGTATTAGAGCTTCAGCATCAGTCCTTCCGATGAATATTCAGGACTGATTTCTTTTAGGATTGACTGGTTGGATCTCCTTGCAATCCAAGGGACTCTCAAGAGTCTTCTCCAACACCACAGTTCAAAAGCACCAGTTCTTTGGTGCTCAGCATTCTTTACTGATCACATGGGTCATAGCCTTATCTAACTCAGTGAAACTATGAGCCATGCCATGTAGGACCACCCAAGACGGACGGGTCATGGCAGAGAGTTCTGACAAAACGTGGTACACTGGAGAGAGAAATGACAAACCACTTCAGCATTCTTGCCTCAAGAACCCTATGAACAGTTTTTTTTTATGCCCAAAGGTTAAAAGATATTTTCAGAAGATTATTATTTGAGTCAGTTCTAGTGAGGTGAATGAACCCAGAGCCTGTTATACAGAGTGAAGTAAATCAGAAAGAGAAAAACAAATATCGTTTATTAATGTATGTATATGGAATAATGGTATTGATAAACATATTTGCAGGGAAGGAACAGAGACGCAGATGTAGAAACCGGACTTGTGAATAGAGGGAGGGAGGGAGGGAGGGAGTGGGACAAACGGAGAAAGTAGCGCCAACGTAGGTACATATAGTATGTAAAATAGATGGCTGGTGAGAAGCTGTAAAACACACGGAGCCCAGTCCGGTGCTCTGTGATGACCTAGAGAGGTGGGGTTGGGGAGGGGAGGGCGGATCAAGACAGAGGGGATGGATAAATGTATACTTATGGCTGATTTGCATTGTTCTATGATAGAAACTAACACAACATTGTGAACAATTTTTTAAAAGCATTGAGGTTTCTGAGGGAAATACGGCTAACTCCAAGTGGTTTTAAAAGTCAATGAAAACATTACTAATCTTGGGCCTTTGCTTAAAAAGCCGGACATTGATTCCAAACTCAAGTAGAAGGAAATGAGAAGAAATTGAAACAGATCTAAGTATCATCAGCAGTGCTTCTGCTTTCAGCCTCTGTCTGGAGTCTGGGCAAAGGGTAAGCGTATTGGGGATTTTGTTGTTTTCTGAGTGGAGGACCTGGCCCTGTGTGTGACAGAGGGGGTGCTGTCTACTGGGGTTTTATCCTTTTTGGGGAGGGAGCCACTGTCCCAGGCAGTTATGAGCACACCACTTAAAGCAAGGCCTCACCCACTAGGAAGCACATCCATGCATCCCTCAGGTGGTCGAGGGTCTGCCCAGCAGCAGAGATAGTTCAGACCTGTTCTGAACTACCAGTTACCAAGCTGCCGCCTTCCAAGACACCCTCAAGGCCTCTCTGAGCCCGGGCTGGCCAGGACAGCAGCAGCTGAGTGTCCAGGATCACAGGCTAAGGAATTAGTTAAGGAAAACATTCTCCAGGGAGGAACCTGGAGGTGTTAAAGGCCTTTGAAGGTTTCCAGGACTCACGAATACTCCGTTTGAAACACCCTGGTCCTGCATGCTTTGAACCACTGCATCAGGCACAGTGAACATGGGCGCTCCATGGCCCTCCTTGACCTTGCTTCCTCCCCGGGGTAGCAAGCTCCCTGGGGTCGTCAGCACAAGGAGAAGGGCAGGAGAATAGAGGGTCGGGGCACATGTAAGTGAGAGTCTGGGTAAATGTAAACCAGGAAGCAGAGCCACTTTGATTAGGTGCAATCTAAAGCATTTTTAGGACTGCTGCACCCAGGATTCGTTGTCTGATTATCATGGATTGTATCTATTTCTTTCTTCTCATTTGGAGTTAAAATGATACCAGTCATTTCCAGGAAGAAGCATGCAGCCGTGGAAGGCAGTATGCACCATAGCAAGGGTAAATTCTGAGTTTAGAGCTGGTTAAAATATCTACATCCACATCCATACCCATAACCACATCTGTATCTCTCCCAGGGCCTTGTCAGTCTCCTTTGCTCTGGAAGAAATCTGATATGACATAGAAACTGCTAGACGCTGGCCAATAATCCCTGGGTTTCAGACCATCTAGACAATAAACAACTCCATAATATTCAGTGCAGCAGCTTCTGTGAGAGCCCATCTGTTTCAAAATAACCCTAATTCTGCTTACTATGCGGAATGCTTTGTTGACTGGAATTTGTCCTAGTTTTCTGCAGCAGATTCAGAGGCATAGGCCTCTCCCTCCACCTGCTGGCAAGTATGAATACCGGCCTGAAACCCGGGGTGGATATTTTCCGTTGAAAAAAAAAAAAAAAATTCTGAGATGTAGCTCAGGGATTCTCAAAAGCTAGCGTAGCTCAGAGTCACCTGGGAGCTCATTAAAAATACAGTGGCCTGGGCTCTGTGCCAAGCCTACTGAATCGGAAACTCTCAAAGAGCTCTCCTGGTGATTCATACACTCACATCTCTGTTAGAGAATCTGGAATTCAGGGACCGGAGCCAGGGAAGGTCAGGGATGACCCCACCCTATCCTGCTCATCCTCGAACAAGGAAAGTGACGAAGCAACTTTAGGTACCCACTTCTATATGGGTAACTCTTGGTGGTGAGAGTCAAGGCTTTACTCCTGGATTTCCCTGGTGGCCCAGTGGGTAACAGTGGATAGGAATCTGCCTGCCAGTGCAGGGGACACAGGTTCGATCCCTGGTCTGGGAGGATTCCACATGCCATGGAGCAACTGAAGCCTGTGCCCCCCAGCTACTGAGCCTGCACTTTAGAGCTTGTGCTTTCAGCAAGAGAAGCCACTGCGATGCAGAGTCCACGCACCGCGAGGAAGAGTCGCTCCCTGCTCACCTCTCCTAGAGAAAGCACGCACACAGCGCCCAGCACAGCCAAAAGGAGCGGGGGGAGGAAACTTTAAAAAAAAAAAGCTTTATTCCTTACCCAGGGCTCAAGGTGACATCACCAGTGATAAGTCATATGATTGCATGCAGTGCTGGGAAGGGCACTTCTCCTCTCTGGTATCCTAAACCCTAACCCCAGTCTAATGATGAGGAACAGCATCAGTCAAACCAAATGGAGGCACATTCTATAGGCTAGTGCTCCTCAGAATTGTCAAGGTCATGGGAAATAAGAAAAGTCTGAGAAAGTAACACCAGCAGGAAAAAACTAAGGAGACCTGACAGCTAAATGGAGTGTTGGACCCTGGAACAGAGAAAGGAAATGAGCGGAAAAACAAGTGAGATCCAAGGCAAGTCTGGAATTCAGTTAACAGTAACATGTTCATCCCTGTAAATGGCTGGTCTTGACAACTAGACCGTGGTAATATGTTTGGCTGTATTACCTTGGAGACTTTTTAAAATCTAAAAACTATTCCCAAATAAAAAGTTTATTAAAAATTAAAATACCAGGGGGTGGGGAGGGACACTGAGTTAGATCAGATCAGTTGGAGGAAGTTTGCAAGGAGCTCAGCCTGGCCAAATCTCAGTCCAGCTGTCAGAAGTCACAGCCAGGCTGGCTGACAGACAGGCAGAGTAGCTGCCCAGACCACCGGCCATGGAGGAGGCGGGTTGCTGGCATGGCCCACTCTGCCCTCTTTGACCAGCCAACCCTGATGCCTCATTGGGTGGGATCTTACATCTCTGTGTGGAGGTCTAAAATGTCCAGTCCAGCTCCCTCATTGTGCAGACGGGAGCCTGAGACCCTGGAGAGAAGTGAATTGTCCAAAATTCTGGTGGAGCCAGATGCAAGCCCACCTATAAAGACGTGTGTTCTTTTCCCCAGTGATTCTCAGTCATTTGATACATTGTCTACAGGAGAAATACCTGGGTGGGTTTTCATTAAAATATAGCTTCCTGGGCCCCAACCACTTAATGCAAAGAATCTCTGCCTTTAGGATCTAGTAACTCTGCATTTTTAACAAGTTCTTCATTATTGTGCACACAAAACTTAAAGAATCTTTGCAGCAAACCAGACAACTGTCCCATTCGTAGATTCTCCAAGACAGTCTAGCTTTGCCCAGACCTCTTGCATTTGAGCTACTGAAGGGCTCTGACTCCTGTCTCCACTGGCCAGCTGCTTGCTTTCTGTGGAGACTGTGCTCATAGCACAGGGCTACTAAAAGGCCTGCAAGGGGAGAATTCAGTCACAGCTGAATTCTTTTATGATGATGCCCTAGCAGGTGGTGAGAACCATGTGTGTCTCGAGAGGAGGCTATTTAATATCTTTTTGAGCTCAATTGATTATGGTTTAAATAATCTCATACCCATTTCCCTTTCCTTTTAAAAAATAATTAAATTATAAGTTGCTCAGGCCTTCCCTGATGGCACAGTGGTTAAAGAATCTGCCTGCCAATGCAGGATACATGGGTTTGACCCCTGATTCAGGCAGATCCCATGTGTCGTGGAGCAGCTAAGCCTGAGTGGCATAACTACCGAAACCTGCGTGCCCTAGAGCCCGTCCTCTGTGACAGGAGAAGCCACCACAACTAGAGAGTAGCCCCTGCTTGCCTGCCACAACCAAGAAAAGCCCACGCAGCAACAAAGATCTAACACAACCAAACATAACAGTTAAATTTAAAAAGTTACTCAAAGATAACCCCATGATCAATAAACAAAAGGAGGCATGGGATCCAGGCTCCAAGGAGCCACTAGAAGTCCCATCCTGCTTGTCCTTTCCCCACCGTGGCCCGTCTTAACTTCATCAGAAAGTCCAGGCAGTGAAGACAGTGGAAGGCCTCCTCTGTCTGCGAGATAAAGATGAGAAGTCAGAGCTGACAGAGGAGAAGAGCCAGAGACTTTAATAGGTAACCATTTGGCCCTCTGGATTCCCTGCAGGCAACAAAGATGCAGGCCAGGCAGGAGGTGCAGGGCAGTGGCCCCCTACTTTGAGGTCCTGCTAGGGCCCTGTTTGTGGCAGGTGTGGGATCTCCATCAAAAACATCCAGAGAGGCTGCAGCCGCCCCTCCTGGGCAAGTCAGGCATGTTGGTCTTGGAGCTTCAGAGAAGAGTGTGGAATTTTATCTTTCTGAAAGGTCTTCATCTTTTATCTAGCATTGTCTATACTCATGTATATGTATGTGTACGTGTGTGTGTGTGTGTGTGTGTGTTTTTTTGTCAGAACTCTCTGTCCACAAAAAGACTTCCTTATTCTACTTTCTTTTTTCTGTTGAGAAGTATGTTCTCCAATCTGTCCCTTCAGACAGAGCTCATGTCCGGTTTCTCTCTGCCATCCCAGCCAGGCACATGGGACCTCGTGGTACTAGGCAATGAGGATATGGGAGCAAAGGGAGGCCTGCATCTAGTTTTCCAAGAATTTTCTCATATCTGTCCAGTGGATATTCTTAGATGATTTTGAATTTAAATAAATAAATAAATAAAAGATGCAGTCCCAGAGTGTATGGAACTGGGAAAGATATTCTTGGAGACAGTTAACCTCAGTTTGCAGAATCAGCTGAAGTCACTGAGTAAACTCCATCTGAGGCACCTTCGGATTGGTGAGCATTCTGTTTTAGATCAAAGAGAATCGGAAACATCCTAAAATTTGAAACATTTACATATTAAACGTATATAAATCATTGTATAGATTTTAATACTAAAGAGATTTTTACTAAAGGGATTTTATGTATAAATATATATAAAAGGTGCTAGAAGATCACTCCTAATTTCATTAAAATCCCTCTTAATAAAGTGTTAAGATGATGACAGAATTGTGAAAGGATTACAGAAGGATTGATTTAAAAAATGGAAAATCCCTTTAGTATGAAAATCTACATCCATTTGTTTAAAGAAATACATACCTCATGTTACAGTGGTTCCTAATGGGAGACACTTTGCTCCTCAGCCTCTCTCTCTCTGGCTGCACTGGGTCTTGTGGCATGCAGGATCTGGTTCCCTGACCAGGGATTGAACCCAGGCCCCCTGCACAGGGAGCAGAGTCTTAACCACTGGACCACCAGGGAAGTCTTCAGCCTGTCTCTTTGCTGCTGCTCCTCCAGCCTATTGAGAATTATTTTGTAAGAACTTAGAGGCTGTTCTCTGTTTAGAAAATACATGATGTAGTTAATTACCAAGGCTGACATACACAACTGGACCTCTTGCCTAAAACCTTGTCAAGGGAGATCCTAATTCTAGTTACTTTGTTATCCAGAAAATCTTGCTGGGTGCAATGAGGCTTATCTACAGTGGAAGGTAACATTTTCCAGCTGCATTCTAAACAGACCCTGCCTCCAAATCAAGTGTAAAAGCAATAGTATTGTTCAGGTTTACAGAGTGTGGTTTCAGAATTAAGGAAGACAACTGACATGCTGCATGTCTGGAGCAGAGTAGAAATAAACATGAATTTGACTTTGGACTCAGTTCCTGACCAAACCGTGTGGCCATGGCAAGTTCCTTAAAATTTTTAAGCCTCAATTTTTCTGTCTGTAAAACAGACGAACTTCTACTCAGAAGAATAAGTAGAATAAAAACTGCATAAAGCAATATGGTGACTCTCATAAACATAATGTAAAATGAAGCTACTCACAAAGGGTACATATTGTATGAATCCACTTCTGGACAGAAATAGATAAAACAAATCTCTGCTGTGAGAAGTCCGTGGACCACTGCTGAGAGGGAGCACATGGTGGCTTGTGAGTGCTAGAAATACTCTTGTGTTTTTGGTCTGGATGTTGCTCCCATATGTTCCGTTCATGAAAATTAATCAAGTGGTACACTTTTTCAAAGGCGGGGAGAGTAAGTAGGGAAAGCCTGTAGCAATTGCCCAGAAAACATGATCTCCCCCTGGACTTTCTCTCTTGTTTTTTCTGCCGCATGGCATGTGGTGGCTCAATGGTAAAGAATCTGCCTGCGGTGCAGGAGCTACAAGAGATGAGAATTTGACCTCTGCATCAGAAAGATCCCCTGGAGAAGAGCATGGCAACCCACTCTAGTATTCTGGCCTGGAGAATTCCATAGAGAGAGGAGCCTGGAGGGCTGCAGTCGATGGGGTCGCAAAGAGTCAGACACAACTGAAGCGGCTTAGCACACATGTGGGATCTTAGTTCTCTGACCAGGGATCAAACCCGTACCCCCTGTATTGGAACCTGGAGTCTTAACCTCTGGACCACTAGGGAAGTCCTGGACTTCCTCTTTTTGTTTCAGAGCTCAGACAGTGCATTGTCTATATTGCAAAAACTCTAGATCTGACAGAGCGCACCCAGTATTTTGGATTTCTCAAATTGCTGACTGAATTATATATAGCCTGTTGATTTTAAGTCAGTTGTGGCCAGTTAAGGTCCCCCAAATTAGCCAACTAGAACGGGCAGAGAAGTACAATAGGGAAAGTAGTAACTGAGTTGATTTCCATTCAAAGCTGCTCATTTGGGGATTCCAGGTACTGTCTCAGAACTAAGGAATTCGTACTCCTGTTACTTGATTGGTTTTTTTGGTTGTTCAGTCACTAAGTTATTTTTGATTCTTTGCAGCCCATGGACTGAGCACGCCAGTCTCCCCTGTTCTTCACTATTTCCTGGAATTTGTTCAAATCCATGCCTACTGAGTCAATGATACTATCTAATCCTCTGCATGCCCCTTCTCCTTTTGCCTTCAGTCTTTCCCAGCTTCAGAGTCTTTACTTTTTCAACTCATTGGTTGAGGAGTAGAAATGTGAATTTTTCTCTCTCGAGTCACACCTGTGTTAATAAGTGTTACATTTACTATAAGCCATAATGAAACTTCCATCTGTATGAAAATTATGAGACTTTAAGTGATTTCAAACTCTTTTTAGAAATGGATAGATAGGTCATTGTAATTAGTGACTCAAACAATAGAGTGGTCTTATTGTCCTTGGGCACCTCCCACTTTCAAAGAATATCTTGCTAATTGTTGCACTTGGGATTTCTTCCAGGCCTTTTTGGTCGTAGTAAATGATTTAGCAACTGTGCTATCAGAAAGCATTTTGTAAGCTTTAGCATTCATGGAATTCTAATCAAGTAACATTTTTGAAAGAGAGATTATGGGTCCCATGCTACTGCCCTCATTTGACAAAGGAAAAGAACATTTAGAGGTTTCTTGATTTAAAAAAAATTTTTAAGTGATTGCCTCCATGGGTCCCTGATTTAAGGGAAAGATAAGCCATCCTGTGACTTCATTTTAGTATAATTTCACTGAATGGCCTAGAGAGCTCATCAGATCATGGCAGCATCTATGAATACCAGCAAATTAAGCATCTCTGTTTACAGGGATGGTGAACAGTAGGGAAAGGGGCCATCAACTCACAGCATTCTTTTTAGCAATTCTTATGTGGATGGAATTGCTTCTCCTCCCTCAGATGTAAAACGCAGAGGTTACTGCATTATACATAACTGTAGAGAACTGAAAATTTTTCCATCAAGGTCCACAAGTCAATAAATCTTATGATCTCACCATTGGTGCCATAATTGAGCTAAATCTTCTTAAACCAGGCACTGTTCCTGAGGTTCTTTGAAGCATGCTCACTCTTTCTTTCAGTAAAATTGAGGGCTGACCTCCATTTACAGGAACACAGAAGCAAGGCTCATAAATACTAATATTCTGTACCAAGTTCATCAGAGAGAGGCCATTTCACCCAAGTCTGTAAACATTCAATGCATGGTTTTACTCAGCAGAGAAAAGAAGGTCGCCAGTTTTCCCAAAGCCTTAAGGCTCCTTCTGGTTACAAAAGTGGGGGCCACAAATTACCCTTTTGGATCTGTTTCTTGGAGGGCAAATATTTAATAAGTAGTGACCCCACACTTTGTACAAAACACTCCCAGTTGTTCCTCAAACAGAATTAGGCTCTATCATTTAAAAATTTTGTATTTATTTATTTTCTACTGCACTGGGTCTGCGCGGCTGCACACAGGCTTTCTCTAGCTGTGGCAAGCAGGGGCTACTCTTTAGTTGCAGGGCATGGTCTTCTCATTGCAGTGACTTCTGTTGTTGCGGAACATAGGTTCTAGAACACAGGCTCAATAGTTGTGGCACACAGGCTTGGTTCCTCCTGGCATGTGGGTCTTCCTGGACCAGGAATCGAACCTGTGTCCCCTGCATTGGAAGGTAGAGTCTCAACCACTGGACCACCAGAGACGTCCTGGGCTCTTATCTTTTAAGAAGTCATTGGTAATTTTATTTTGTATCTACCTTAGTCAATGATAGTAACAAGCAGACATTTAACCCGTGATTCTCACTGATGTTACAGTTAAAAGTCCCAGCGTCCATTGGCCATCAGGCACTAACTGCATGCCTGGCACTCAGCATTTCACATGCATCATCTCTTCTTATCCTCTCAACAACCCAAAAGAGGAAGTACTGTTACTGTTCCCACTTTATAGATAAGAATACTGAGGCTGAGGGACGGTAACCCACTTGCTCAAGGATATATAACCATACATGGAGGAGGCACAATTTAATTCCAATCGTCAAACTCCAGAGTTGTAGCAAGGACCCTGGCAGTCACCTTGCTCCTCAGCCTCCCCTGACAAGTGACCCAACCAGAGCCTGATGGAATGAAGTTTTCCCTGGGGTGTCCCCTGCAGCTGTACCCATGGCTGGAAACATCTCCGTTTCCAGTACACCCACAGGGACCTCTTTTTCTTTTACCATCCAGCTGAGGCCCATTCGGATCTTTTTCTGTGTGCTCAGGCTTTCCAGGTGGCCCTAATGGTAAAAAACCTGCCTGCAGTGCAGGAGACATAATGAGATGTGGGCTCAATCCCTGGGTCGAGAAGATTCCCTGAAGGAGGGCCTGGCAATCCACTCTAGTGTTCTTGCTGGGAGAATCCTATGGACAGAAGAGCCTGATGGGCTACAGTCCATAGAGTCGCAGAGGGTCGTACACAGCTAAAGTGACTTAGTACATATGTAATCAATTTAAGTAGATATTAAAAGCACACATCTTAAGACCCTTTGAGAAATAGCTTCAGAGGACCCTGGAGTCTAAAGAGAGAAGTGATAGATCATGTGACACAAGAGGAAAATACAGAAATGGATTAAGAAACAAATGAAAAAGTGTAGATTTGGAAAAGAGAGCTCAGCTGAGACTGAGCGGAGCAGCTGAGAGGCACTGACCTAAAGTACAGATGTGATGAATAGGATGGGTGGGTTGCTGGCTGATATCAAATACTCAATTGCCTTTAAAATTTCAGATTAATTTAGACTTGAAAACTTTCCAAGAAAATTAACCACCAGCATTAAGAAGAATGGAGTTCAAAACCTGAAATGAAAGGACTAAGTCATTCTTCAGACAATAGGGTGGCTTTGATAAATCAGAAACACTGCGTTTGAAGGACTTAAAATATCCATGAAAACATCCAAGTCAGGCATTATCGTCGTTGTTTTGTGGTTGCTATACCAAGGCCTTCCCAGGGATCCTAAAAAAACCCAACCACTCCAGTAGTCAGTAGAGTTTAAGGGGACCCAAAGTGGGAACTTTGTGGCGGCTCAGACAGAAAAGAATCTGCTTACAGTTCAGGAGACCTGGGTCGGGAAGATCCCCCGGAGAAAGGAATGGCTACCCGCTCCAGTATTCTTGCCAGGAGGATTCCGTGCCTGGCATTCTACAGCCCATGGGGTTGCAAAGAGTCGATATAACTGAGCGACCAGCACTTTCACTTCTGTGTGGGAACTTTGTGGCCACATCTGTGATGACAGCAGAGTCCCATCAAGTTGAGGACTCAGGCTGGTTCTTCTTTTTCTCTTTTCAAATAGTGAGCTCCCCACATATCGATCCAGGAAAGGGACTCTCTGGGTCTGGGGAGGAGGATAAGGTAGAAGGAAAAGATGAGATGCTTAACATACTTGGTGTGTTAGAAGGAACAGTGATATGGGATTGTGGGAAAGGGGAGAAGAACTCGAACTGCAGTCAGAACACCTGGGTTCAAGTTTTGCTTCCTCTCGTGCTAGCTTCGTGACCTCAGGTTTGTCCCTAACTCTCTCTGAGCCTCAGTCTCCTCCTCTGTAAGTTGGCTTCATGAAATTAGGAATAAAGACTAATTGAAATAGGATACCTTACAAGGCTCTCGTGAAGGAGTCATTATTTGTTCCTCTCTTAATGTGAGTTTTCTACGTGGGCACGTGGCATATCTGCCCTTGGCTCAGCCCTGGTTCTCCTCCAGTGCCCTAAGCGGGGGTCCAGAGAGCTTTTGTGCGGGCTGCCCACTTTGAGAGCTGGACCTCTGGAACCTTCACAGTCTGTCCTCTCTAATTCCTCCCTTCGTGGAACAGCTTTTTCTCTTGGACACTATGAGTCCCTTTGGGCGTCTGAGCATCTTTCAGCATCCGTGGGCTCGCGCCCTGTGGCCCAGAGTCAACATGCCACGTTGAGCTCGCTTCTGACTCTACCCACAGCCCAGGCCTCCCAGTTCCCTGCCCAGCTGGAACGGGCTGTCACACACTGGCCCATGCTCATGAGTGCAATTAAGGATGAACTTGTTAAAAACAACTGTCAGAGGAAAAGCAGGATTTGGATCTCATTGTATAAAGCAATGTGAAGCCATAAACTAATGGTAATTGGATTCATGAGTTTTTCTGTAATTTCAAAGCGTTTACCACTTTAAACAGAGAGAAAGCCCTCTACAAATGTATATGGCGAAAGCTGTATCTAGTAAAACTTTTATAGGATTCATAGAATCTCTATGGTAAAAGTGTTCTATGTTTGAACATCATCGTTGGTGAACATTGGTAAAGTGACGGATGCTTCGCTGATCAATAAACCTCGAAGTGGAGTTTACCCAGTGGGAGTGAGTGTCAGGCCTGGCCCACCCCGTTCACTTTTGGGTGGACTAGTCAGAAAATGTTACAGGAGGTCTGGGAGGGGTGATTCCCTCGTGTCTCAAAAGGAAAGGAGAACCACATATGGGTGAGTCTTGGGGTCTCTATCGCAGCGTGGACCAAAAACTGCCTTCTTAGAAATTTCTCTCTGACCGCTGAAATTCTAGTTGTAGCTCAGCAAACTGACTGTTAGTTTCACACTGCTTTCTCTGTCATCTTTTCATCATAGGTTTAACAGTCGCCATGTCGATATATTACCTGTCAACATCTCCGACACTCAGAGCATGAGCAGGAGGGATCAACTGTTCACTTGTTTTCCCTCGTGGCTCCAGCCCCCTTGCCCACCACCCACCCTTCGTGGCCCAGCTAGGACTTCCAGAGTCAGTTGTGTGAGAACCTCAGAGGGCAGTGTTGAGCGTGGTGGTCTGGCTGTAACCAGATGGATGTAGGTGAAGGAGCAGGGCTTTCAAAGTGAGCTCACAGATTTAGCAGAGGCTCAGAAGGGAAAAAGTACAATCTTTTTGGTCCCCGTGCTTAAAAGTGAATCTACTGTTTATCTGTATCTATCAGTGATGCCCTGATGGTTGCCTCATCGTGGACATTAAAGCTCTTTTATTAGAGTTAGGTTGCTGGTTCCTTGAGTTCAAGGACTGTCTGTTGTTACTCCTTTATTACCCACCCCTCCCCCCCACCCTGCAACAATGCCTGGATCTTCCATTGTTTTTTGTTTTTAATTCAGTAAACTGAAGTGCTTCTATCATTGCAAATTATTTTCTTGGTCTGTTTGCAGCCCCAAGAAGCTCTTTTCAGGAATGACTTCCATGGTCCTTCATATGATCTTCACATATTATGCCTGTATTTTTGTCTGCCTGCCCCGCTACTGGTCATTACGGTAACACAGCCTCTGCTCTGTGGGCCGTGATGCCCTGTGGGTGCTTGTGCATCTCAGGCAGGTGTGATTCCCACTGGCTGGCGAGGTTCAGGAGATAGCAGGTTAGAGGGAGGGAAAGGGAGACCCTCAGGCTCATCGGGAGACACCTCCGAGCACATCCAGTGAGGAAGTTACAGATAGTGACAAAGATAAACTAAGCCTTTGAGACATTAGGGAAATTAAATGATGCATATTATGGAGCATGGTAGGGGGAGAAAAAACAACATAGAAATGGGAGGATTGTCAAGAAGTTTCAAAATGAGTCAAATTAGCTTCATGGACTGGACCTCACTAAAAACGTTTACTTGATGTCGCAATGTCATATTGACAGCTGCAGTTGAAATATGTTTGTTCTGTCTCTGTTTCGTGCTAAAGATAACACCCAAGCCATCTTCTCCCCCCGCCCTTGGAATCTGGGATGCGGAGCCCTGTGAATGTCAGAACAAGGGCAGTGCCTGACTCTACCTTGTGCTTTCTCTCTTCAGGAAATCGCAGAAGCAGTTCCCCGGCCTATGGGTTCCGTCTCTCACCAGAAGAAGAAATGAGGAGACAGCGGCTGCACAGATTCGATAGCCAGTGAGGCGACCCAGCCTTGTGAACAAACACGGTCCAGTTGTGCAGTGGCTACCCCCAGACCCTCAGTTTTGTACAGAAGCAGAGCGGGCACATGACCATCCCAGTTGCTCACACCTGCAGCGGCCTGTCATCCTTCAGCCACCATGGGTCCAGCTGATGTCTTGAGCTGGTTGACGTCTTGAGACCAGGCTTGTTTTGACAGCCCCCAGCTCTCTGGGAATGGCACTTCCTACCTTGTTCTCTTGCAGACAGAAGCTCGGGCGTCTCCACGTGGGGGCCAGTCTCCGCGCTCCCATCTCTCACTGCTGACTCAGTGGAGCCCCTGCTTTGTTATGTCTTGGAAAACCATGACCTTTGGCCGGAGGTTTGTGTTCACTAGCCCAGAAGATCAGGCCCCCCTCCTGCTCAGTGCCCAACTTGGCAGAAAGTGGGGAGCCGTCCCTCGTCCTCCTGGCACGCTGCCATGGTGCCTTTCCAGGCCCCGGACGTAGCCAGCATTGCAGGATGTCGTCCCGGCCTCCCTCACCCAGGCGCCTTGGTTCCTGGGGCCCCCACATCTGAGTGGTGTCTGCAGTGAACGTGCTTTTCTGTGATGCCCCTCTGCCTTCCCAGGATGTGTCAGTGGAAAAGCTGAAGTGGGACCTCGGACGGGAATCCAGTTCCACACTCCACGACCAGGCAGGTGGCACCGACAACCCAGCTGCAAGAGCCTCTCCGGGGACGACGTCACACCCTGGGGATGCGACTTGTATTGAACTAACCAGCAGAGCAGCAGCAGGTGCCGCGTGCAGAGGTATGACCAGCAGCTTGGTCACACAGAACTCCTTCCTGAGGAAGTATTTTTTTTTCTCACAAAAGTGCCTTTTAATTGACCATTTTAACAGCCACCCTCCAAGACACTCCCCAACACACAGACCCCAAGTCACTTAAGACGTGTTTCCTGGTGCTTGTGTTTCATGAATAAAAGGAAAAGGTCAAATATCACTGATGTCTTATGTCACTGAGATATTTATATTTAAAGAGAGTTAGAAGCAGAAAAGGGTCTTCCTCTATGGCTTTATCTAATATTTATATAGTTTTCTGATTATGAAAGTAATATATATACCTTGTATATGCATAAAGCCAACATCTGGCAGGAAATGCACCCACATATTAACAGAGGTGGTTTAGGAAGGTGGAGTGCATAGGATTTTACTTGCTGTTTTTCACAATTTTATATTGTTCTCTTTTTAAAATGTGTGTATATGTATATGTGTGTACCACTTTTGCAGTAGGGAAACTGATTTATATAATAATAAATGAAGAAATATATAATCAGGAAAATGGATTCAAGAATAAGTATTGTGGCTCTGTTGATAAAATTTACAATATAAACAGAAATACAGAAAACTACATGTGCAATTTAAAAATCACCTGTGTCTCCACCAGGGTTAAGATTTTAAGGACATTGCTTTTTCAGTCTTTGTGTATATTTCACAAATTTGGAGCATACCAACTATGCAGTTTTGTGCCTGGTTCCTAATCTCAGCTGCCCTGGGTAAGACCTTGTCACTTGCATGTAAATGAGCTAACAGACCACGGGAGACCTGCGAGCACTTTGACCTGCCAGCTGGAACAATGTTACCTGAGCTCCTCAGCTTAATTTATGACTGATACAAAGTGACATGCAGCACATTTATAGTATGAATTGTATCTCTGAATCTTGCAGCTTCAAACGTTTTAAAATTAAAATGTTTAAGCCAAATGTCATTCCTCTTCTCCCAAACTCTTCGAACTTGTTTCTCATGACCTCTGCTGGCGATGTGTGCATGCTAAGTCGGTTCAGTCGTGTCCGACTCTTTGCAACCCCATGGACTGTAGCCCACCAGGCTCCTCTGTCCCTGGGATTCTCCAGGCAAGAATACTGGAGTGAGTTGCCATTTCCTCCTGCAGGGGATCTTCCCAACCCAGGGATCAAACCCAAGTCTCTTACGTCTCCTGTATTGGCAGGCGGGTTGTTTACCCCTAGTGCTACCTGGAAAGCCCCCTACTGGGAATAACCTCATTCTTACACTCTGTCTTCTGATAGCACATTGTAAAGGTAACTCTGACATTTATGTTTGGCTCTATGATTACTTGTACACAACTGTAGAAAGACATGCCTTCTACACAGGAGCACAGATCATGAATGGCCGTGGAATGAGGTCTTGTTAACTCCGTACTTTCCAGCTCTCTCACTGCATCGCCCAAAGGCTGGCCCCTGCCTCCCAGTAGAGGCTTATTCAGTGTTGGTTTCTCACCAGAGTGTTTTTTCAATGCAGTAAAAGTCCAGCCACTGTATATGGAGGTATTTATATTTTTTATGGCTGTCAAGTGTAGTAATAGTAGCTCCCTGCTCTGTTTCACTTGTCAGATGTAAAGACACCAGAATTGGATTGCAAATGGTGTAACTGTAATAGGCACACCTTATTTATGGAGTGGATTATCACTAAACTTTCAGATGTGGGAAAGGTCATTTCAGTTATAAATATAAACCAGTTATCTTAGCACAACAATAAAGATGTTTTGGAAATTACTATAATTACTTTGCTCAGTTAATAGGCTTGCTTGTCACCAGTGCTTATTATTTTCAATAGCCATCTTATTTTTTCTTCCTACAGTAAGGAATCTCCAAAGTTACACCACAAAACTGAAATAGGGTTGAGAAAGGCAAACAAAAACCAGTGTATTCAACTAATTATCTCTCAGGGAGTAAGCATTTAGAGCTGGTTTTAAATTTGGTTTCTTTGCTTAATAGTGATTTCCTGGTTGTCTGTTAAACATTCCCATGCTTTGGTTGTGATTAGTCAACTTAGGAGACCTCTTAATTCAGACTCTTTCCTTGGTTTTCAAGATGAGGAACCAGTTAAAATTGCTTCCTCTTTATGACCTTGAATGTATTTAGTGCCTGTGATTCCAAAGTTGTATATGATTGTTCACAGCCCCTCTGTCCTTTTAAGCTATCTGTTGTTGAGGCCTGGACAGTAAAAGGCTGGTTTATGTAGAATTGGAGCCAATATACATATCCATCACACGTTCTGCTGCTTGGGAAGTAAGTTAAAAAATCTGAATAAACAGAGTTGCTCAGGTGTCCGACTCTATACGACCCCATGAACTGTAATCCGCCAGGTTCCTCTATCCAAGGAATTTTCCAGTCAAGAATACTGGAGTAGGTTTCCATTTCCTACTCCAGGGGGGATCTTTCCGACCCAGGGATAGAATCAGTGTCTCCTGCTTTGGCGGGCAAATTCTTTACCACTGAGCCACCTGGGGGATTAAAAAACTGAGACCCATCACCAGAAAAGGACAATAAAACCCAGAGGGTGTGGCCTACCTGGCCGCCTCCTTCCTCTTCCTAGTTTCTCTTGAAAGAGTCAGTAAAGAATTGTATTCAATTAATAACTGATGCAAAGAGCTGACTCATTGGAAAGACCCTGATGCTGGGAAAGATTGAGGACAGAAGGAGAAAGGGGCAACAGAGAATGAGATGGTTGGATGGCATCACCAACTCAATGGACATGAGTTTGAGCAAACTCCAGGAGATGGTGAAGGACAGGGAAGCTTGACGGGCTGCAGTCCATGGGGTCGCAGAGTCAGACACAATTGAGTGACTAAACAACAAGTCATTAAAAAACAAAATCCTATCATCTCTTCCCTTCCTTTCCTATGGATTACTGCAATCATTTTCTTTCTGCTTTTGCCCCAGTCTTCTTAGAGTCACAGACTCCCTGCTTAAAATCTGTGTTCATTGCCCCACTCAATACTTAAAATTTGTCTTCACTCAATTCTACATAGCACTGCCCATTAATCTTCCAAAATCTATTTTTGTGATGCCACTCACCATCTCAGTACATTTTTCTCATTTCTCTGTTGCCAAAGGATAAAAGCCAACTCATTCGCCTCAACCATGGGGCTCCAGCCAGCCTTTCAGCCTCACCCTCACTTATCCCTAAGGGAGTCTGTGCTACTGCTAACAGGTCTCATCGTTGTCCAGGCCACGAGCATTCCTGACCCTGTGGCTTCCATGCAGAGGCCTATTCCTCTCTCTCAGCGCACCCAGATCCTCCCTGTTCTGCCCCCAGAATGATCTGTCCTTGGAGGGTGTTCATCACAGTTTCCACAAGCTGCTTAGAATTGCTAGTTATCATGAAGTGAGAGAAGGTCTCTGGATTGTAAGCTTCACAAAGGCAGGACTTTGTGTTTCTGGGCATCTCTTCATAGTACCTGATACAATGTCTGAAGAGTTAAAACCAATAAAGTTTCTGTGGAGTGAAACAGAAGCTCATGTATAACATCACCACTGGCACATGTTGGAAGAGGTGCCTGTTGCTGCTTGATACTGTTGACTGTGTGTCTGTTTTCTTGAGTCACAGGAAAGAATCACTTGAAAGAAGCTTTTGTCCATGTAGTTGTTCAGTCGCTCGGTCTTGTTCGACTCTTTCTGACCCCATAGACTGCAGTACACCAGGCTTCCCTGTCCACTATCTCCCAGAGTTTGCTCAAGCTCATGTCCATTGAGTTGGTGATGCCATCCAACCATCTCATCTTCTGTCGCCCACTTCTCCTGCCCTCTGTCTTTCCCAGCATCAGGGTCTTTTGCCCATAGAAGCAGAAACATCCAGGCCTTCCCCAAGGTTTACAGATGGAGGGGAGAGGTCTCCATCCTCCTGTGCCCCAAGCTGGTTTCACGTCATGAATGCTACTATGTAGAGCACAAAACTCAAGATTCCAGGACCTTCACAGGGCATCCCCAAGGAGCCCCTGTGGATACCACCAGATCTGCCCACTGTTCCTTTGCAGGTATATTTGTGTGTCTGTGCACACTGCTTTTCCCCGCATGGCATTTTTGACATCTTATTCAAGATCTTCAGATGAACTGGCAATTTGGAACATACGATTTAGACTTTATCAAGGAAAACCAGAACATGACTAGCAGAAATCACTGAATTTGTTTGTAATGCATATTGCTGCTTGGGTAGAGAATTGTGTGATAAAACCAGTAGTATGGGAGGCCATGGTGTAGTGAGTAAAGCACAGTCTTAAGCAATTGATGGACCAGGGTTCAGGTTCTCCTGGTATTGACTGTGTGACCCCGAGCGAGTCATTTATCCTCTCTAAACCTCAGCTTCCTCATCTGTAAGATAGGATAGTTGAGAGGCTGAGGGGAGCTCATACCACAGGGTTCATACTGTTCCTGTCATACAGTAAGTGTTCAAGAAATGTTCATTTGCTAACATTATTGCTCTATTAAGTGAGTACACAATTGTGCATGCTCAGTTGCTAAGTCATGTCCAACTCTTTGCAACCTCATGGACTGTATCCCGCCGGGCTCCTCTGTCCATGGATTTCCCAGGCAAGACTACTGGAGTGGGTTATCATTTCCTCCTCCGGAGGATCTTCCAAACAAGGGACCAAACCGCATCTCCTGCATTTGTAGGCAGATTTTTTTTTTTTAATCACTGAGTCACCTGGGAAGCCCAGTTGGACCAAATAACCACTGAAGTTCCCTCCTAATTAAAAAAAGTTGCTCCATAAAACAGCTATTGAATATCTGCACTGCACCCACCCCTCTGCTATAAGGATAAAAACCCCTCCTGGCCCCTAGCTTCCAGTTACTCTGGTTGTCAGTAACAGTACCTTCCGTTTTATATCTCTTTGTAGTTATCTCTCTTAATTTTTTTAAGATTTTTTTTTTGAACTTTTTAAAAGTCGTCATTGAATTTGTTACAATATTGCTTCTGCTCTATGTTTTGGCTTTTTAGTGTGAGGCATGTGGGATATAAGCTCCCTGAACAGGGATCAAACCCACACCTCCTGCCTTGGAAGGCAAAGTCCTAATCCCTGGACTGCTAGGGAAGTCCCCTATAGCTCTTACTTTTAACCCTTACAGCAACCCTGTGAAGCAGGGGGTCTGATTCTTCAACTGATGGAACAACTGAGACCCAGGAGAGCAGAGCCCCATGCTGGCAGGTGAATGCAATTCAGCAGAGGATTGGTTTCATGTCCACGCCAGCTCACCACTGCATGTAGGACAGTGCTCCCTGGAGCCTCAGAATCATGCTTTCCCAAGCCCAGGGGCGGGGCGGTGGGGGCGGTGGGGTTGGGGGCGGTGGGGAGGGGGGTGTAGGTGTCACTGTCTATGCTCCACTCAAGCTCTTCCCATCTGCAGATCACACTTCTACCATGTAACCTTTCCTGTTCCCTCCAACCCCCCAGCCAACCCTAAGGCAGGCCATATTACATGGTAGGTTAAGTAGTAAACTCACTTTGGCTTGAAAGAAAATGAATGCACCAGATAAAACACAGTTGTTTTTGGAGGTCATCAGAGAATTTTATATATAATAAGTGATAGTATAAATTGCAATACAACATTTCAATGTAAATAGCAAACCAGGCACCTTGCAAATGTTACATGTTGAAAAGTCTTTAACTTTACAGCTTTAGGTTAGATAAAGGGATGCAATTTATCAGACACGTTTCACATTTTTTTCCTATGAATCATTAAATATTTAAGCACCATAAAATTCAAGCATTTCACATGGATGTGGCAGCCAACCTTGGTGGTTGAAAATGCATTATGCAGAATCTCTGGCAGATAATAACAGTGGCAATTGCAGAGTACTGATTTTTAATGTCAATTGTTTTGTTCCCTGAAGAACTTCCTGATAATGATCCTGCAGGAAATGGGGACTTTTTTCACATGTGGTACAGTAACTTTCAAGAATTGGAATAAAATAGTTTTCCCAAAGACATTAATTGACCAGGTATAAATAATTCTAATCAGTAATTTATATGCCCTGCGAGAATCGTCATGTTCTACTATGTAAAGAATCCCAAGAAGTATGTTTTCATATGAAAGGGCTTGTTTTAAATTGGAGATGTGGCCATAATAAATGTACGGGGTCAGCTAAATGCTGGACATATAATCTTAGAGTTAATTTTCAATGCAAGAGTAGACATTAAGCCCCATTTTGTAAATGTGGGAAATGGGGGTCAGGGAGTTGGTATATCACCCAGGGTGCTGCCACTGGAAAGGGACAGCTGAATTGAAACCTAGGTTCAACCAACTTTAAGGCCACATCTTTCCACTGTTCTTGCAGCCATACCAAATAAAAGTAACAATGATAAAATTAGGCTGGTGAGCTGACAGAACAAATCCATGTAATTTCCTGAAACACAGAGAATGATTTGTTTTATTATAATCTCTAAGAGGCTCAAAATAAAACCCTTGATAAATCCAGTTTTAGTAAACCATTCTGTTACTCTTTTCCTCAGCACCAGTAACATATACAAATTTTGTAGACGGGATTTTATGCTAGGACACTCAAGATCACAAGGGAACACAGCCTACAGGGTGAGTTAAGACATATCACATTTCCACGAAGAGTCTTCTCTCATTGTCAAATCTCTCGAATGTTATTTCTAAAATTTCAGTTTATGGAAAAGTATGCTACATTTCAGGGGAGCCCTGGTGACTCTGGGGTAAAGAATCTGCCTGCCAATGCAAGCGACATGGGTTTGATTCCTGGGTCAGGAGGATCCCCTGGAGAAGGAATTGGCAACCCAGTCCAGTATTCTTGCCAGAGAAATTCCATGGACAGAGGAGCCTGGCAGGCTCAGTCCATGGGGTCACAAAAAAGTTGGCCATGATTTAGCGACTAAACATAAATAAGCTACGTTTCAGGAGTGGGTGATGGTTAAAGTTTATCAGTCGGCTTTCTGTCAACAATTGTAAGATGAGATTGTGGGTGTGCAGATAGGTTGTCACATTAAAATTGTTTGAAATGAGAAATGGTTTGTACTTGTAACCATATTGTCAATGAGAACCAATACCCAGATCTGAACATCTAATGTCTAATGATGCTTATTTGAATTATCAGTGAAGAAAGAATTGAGAGTCAATATCATGCTCAGCTCTCTGTGAGCTCTGAGCATATAGCAATGAATGAAGCATGGTCTCTGCCCTCTGAGCTTACATTTTAGCAAGAGAAGGAAGGCAGAGCGATGAGATGTTACAGGAGCTGTGGGGAAAGCATGAGAGAGTGAGCTCGTACTGGGAGCAGCAGAACGGAGGCCAGATCATCATGGAAAAATACACACAGTCCTCCCTACCAGCTAATTCAGTCTAAAGGTAAGCTGTTGTCTGCCAGGTAAACTTACGGGGGTGGGACAGAGCTATCACTGGTGGAAAGAGCAGGAGCAAAGTCACGTGCCTCTGTGATGAGCAGAGAGTTCCCACAGCCCTTTCCCCCTGTGGGAAGCCATCTAGACTTTGTGGGCAATGGGTCTTTTATCACTGCGGACAGTGACTGCAGCCATGAAATTAACAGACACTTGCTCCTTGGGAGAAAAGCTATGACAAATCTAGACAGCGTATTAAAAAGCAGAGATTTCACTTTGCTGACAAAGGTCCATATAGTGAAAGCTATGGTTTTTCCAGTAGTCATGTGTGGATGTGAGTTGGACCATAAAGACTGAACGCCGAAGAATTGATGCTTTTGAACTGTGGTGTTGCAGAAGACTGTTGAGAGTCCCTTGGACTGCAAGGAGATCCAACCAGTCAATCCTAAAGGAACTCAGTCCTGAATATTCATTGGAAGGACTGATGCTGAAGCTGAAACTTCAATACTTTGGCCACTTGATGCGAAGAACTGACTCATTAGAAAAGACCCTGATGCTGGGAAAGATTGAGGGCAGGAGGAGAAGGGTGTGACAGGGAGTGAGATGGTTGAATGGCATCACTGACTCAATGGACATGAGTTTGAGCAAGCTTCAGGAGATAGTGAAGGACAGGGGAGCCTGGTGTGCTGCAGTCCATGGCATCATAAAGAGTTGGGCACGACTGAGCAACTGAACAACAAACGCCAAAGAATAACAAAATCAAGTTTGCATCTTAGAGAAACGATGATGAGAATTTGAAACTGGAGGCAGCAGCTGGGAGATGTCTACTACACAAGCAGTGGTGAAGAACAAAGGCTATGTTAAGACAGGTGCAGTGAGGTCAGAGAAGAAGGTAGCAATCCACAAGAAGTGGCGACTGAAACTGAGGTCTGGGGGAATCTGAGAGAGGAGGGATTATGGTGGATAGGCCTCCCTCTGCTGGCAGCATGGATGGGCTCCACTCACTGAGAATAAGAACCTGAAAGGAAACACCCTGACCCCCAGCTCATAGCAAGTGTCTTTGGGCAGTCCAGAAGCATTTCAACTAACTCGCTGGGGGAGAGAGTTTGGGAGAAGGAGCTTTTGATAAGGTTAATCACCAGTAAGGGATTAGGAGAAGAACTTTAAAGCTTTGTTCATCCTTCAGAGAGAAAGGAGAGAAGTACACTGATGGGTAACCAGATAAAGAAACTAATGGCCTAAAAAATAATGTGGTTTTCTAATGCAAGATAGTATTTTTTCCATAGTCTTGCTTTTTTGAGCACTGAAAATAATTTTTCAAAATCAGCAGGCAGCATTTGTACTGCATTTAGAGGGGGCGCTTGTGATACTAGTATTTTGAAATCAGCCTTGTACACTACCTTGGACTCACTGTGGAGGAACTTGTCCACTTAATTCAGGCTGTTTTTTTAAAATTTATTTGGTCAGTTTGTTAAGATAATATTCTGATACTAAAATGAAGGTGTTTACAATAGCAAACAAGATATGTTTTCTTATGGTCCATCAGTCACCCTTTCGTCTTCCCAGAAAATGTTCTCAGAACAATTTCATGAATGAATGAGATGAATTTTTGGAAAGCCTGAATTTAGGTAATATATGAAAAAACTTTTGGAATCAGAAAATTGTAATTATAAATAAGGTTGAAATTGGCTTAAATTTCAGGTGTATGCAAATATTTAACATCCCACAGCAGAGTTTAAAAAAATTAATAAAGGGTCAAAAGAACTAGGAAATGTTCTGATACATCAAGATAATATTTCCTCTTACAATGTACATTTTTCTCTTTTTACCAGGAAGCAGCCTTAAAATAAATTGCCATCCTGGGGGCAGCCCAGAGCAAGATTCATTTGAAATATATTCTACATATAAGAGCACATTCCCAATCAATATTTGGTAAGAAAAGCATTTCTTATAAGCAACATTTTAATTATTATTAAGTGCATTGAAACTAAGCACTAAAATGAATGTCACTTTCTCATGGGAAATTTCCTTAGTCTTCTCTAAAATACCATTTTTTTAACATGAGAAAAGGAAATTTAATAAAAGTCTTTTCCAATAAGCCTTTTGATTTTCAGGATTAGATCACAGAATTCTAGCAAAATAGAAGTCATATCCTTTTGCTAGACAGAAAACTACTCACTGTAAAATGACATGACCTCTAAGCTTTTTTTTAAAAAAAAAAAAAAAAAAGCCAAATATCAAACTGCTGCCTTGGTCTAATACTGATATAGACTACATGAATGTTTTTAGGACAGGAAAAACAGGAAGCTCCTGCAAAAACCAATAACAGAACATAAGATTCAAGCTGTAGGCTGTCTTTGTTTCATTTAAAAGTGCCAGGTCTTTGGCGGGGGCCGGGGGTGACGATGACTTAAATGAGTCTTCTTACCTTAGTTTAATTAAGTCGCCCCTTCATTTTCTCCCAAGCGCATAATGATAGCTCTGTCACTTCCCTGCATGAGATGCCATTATGTGGATGGCGGGAAAGTGTCCTTTGTGGGGCTGTGGGGCGGCTCTGTAGGCGTACCCAGGGGAGGGAAGGGGTCTGCTTTGTGTGAACGTGGCCCCATGTGGCTCCAGGCCCATTAACACACACACACCACACACACGCGCACGGAAGACAAGTTGGACCCCGACTGGGCCAAAGCGGTCTGTGTGGAAGTTCACTGCAGTGGGGAATCAATTTTTGTGAATCACTGCCTTAATATTCATTAATAGCTTTTAGGCTCTTAATCCCTTATTGAACATATTTTTGCCCCATAATTGCTACTTTTCCAAAGGGCTGCCAAAGTAGGCATTTCTATTCTCTGAAAAATGCAGAAGGGAACATAATGTTTTATGTTCATCTGCGATGTGTTTTATGCTAATGTTTCATCTCTGGAATATAGCAACCATGGTCCTTCATGGCATAATGATTCATTCTGCTTTGAAATGAATTGTTAAGGCTGGCTGTGTGGGTTTTTGGTTTTTTAATCTCCTTGGGTCATGGTTTTACAATTATTTAAAGTGCATGGAAAAATAGATTACAGAGGAAATCATTTTGAAACGTAGGAAATCTCTACTTCCTAGTTCATTTGTTGGCCTATTTTTTTCTTTTTTTTCCTGTAACATCCATCCAGAAACCCACTGTATTATAGAGTAATTGACTTCAATTGTTTGAGTTGCTATTAACCAATGAATGAAGTTTCCAGTAATGTCATTTGTAATCTGGCCTTTATCATCTATTTGCCTTCCCCTGAATTAGCATACTTTTAAATAAAGCCAGCTTTTCCCACTATCCTCAATGAAAGAAGAATATCTGGGTTTCGTCTAGATTGGTAGGTCCAAACAAATCCGTATGAGTAGCACTTGCTTAATCTGTCCAAAACAGAGGAAGGAATTATATAGTCCTCTGGGAATAACCACATCGAAACAGAAGGAACGGCTAAACCAGGAGTCTAAGATGAGCACCACTGAATCTCTTAGCACATCCTAGGATGTCTCAGCCTCCTGGCAAGTTTCTCTTGGCGACCTGATTGCAAAAGGTGGGATCTTAGCTATGCTTCACACAGACCTGGCACCTGCTGATTTTCTGGCGTTGAGCATGGCTTTCTTTCAAGGTGTCCGGTAATGGTGCAGAGGAAAACTGCAAGTCCGGTCTTACCGTTGTCAGCCAGAAACTATACTTGTTGGCAAAAAAGTGGCAAGTTCCCTGCCGGCCTTGGCATTCCAGGAATGGTGCAGCTCTGAAATCCTCTAGGCAGCTGCCTGGGGACATGAGGGCCTGCCCACCTCCTTGGTCCCCAGCGCCTGTGTGCTACCCAGACAACAAGAGAGAATTAGGGCTCAGACATGCGCAGACAACCCCAGACCCAATCAGTGACACACCCAGGTCTGGGCCTGACTTTACATTTTTCCTGAAAATCATCCCAGGAAGAAGAGACTATGATCTGCTAAGGAAAGGTGGCTCAGTGGTAAAGAATCTGCCTGCAATGCCAGGAGACACGGGTTGAATCCCTGGGTTGAGAAGATCCCCTGGAGGAGGAAATGGCAACCCACTCCAATATCCTTGCCTAGAAAATCCCATGGAGCAGGGTAGCCGGGCAGGCTACAGTCCATGGGGTTGCAAAGAGTCAGACAGGACTGAGCAAACAGGAAAGGATGGGCTTCCCTGGTGGCTCAGCGGTAAAGAAGCTGCCTGCCATTGCAGGAGATCCTTGGGTCAGCAAGATCCCCTGGAGAAAGGAATGGCAGCCCACTCCAGTATTCTTGCCTGGGAAATCCCACGGAGAGGGGAGCCTGGCGGGCTGCAGTCTATGGGGTCACAAAGAGTCCGACAGCACACAACAACTCCATAAGAACAACAAAGGAAAGGGTACGGGGAAGGAGATGGGTGCGCAAACAAAAAGAAACCCCTTTCGCTGAAAAGTAAAAGTGAAGTCGCTCAGTCGTGTCCGACTCTTTGCAACCCCATGGACTGTAGCCTACCAGGCTCCTCAGTCCATGGAATTTTCCAGGCAAGAGTTCTGGAGTGGGGTGCCATTTCCTTCTCCAGGGGATCTTCCCGTCCCAGGGATCGAACCTGGGTCTCCCGCATTGTAGGCAGACGCTTTACTGTCTGAGTTACCAGGGAAGCCCCTTTCACCGTGGGCTGATGCAAATCCATCCTCTAAATTCTATCCAAGCAATACAAAAATTCATCCACAATAAGCAGAAGAGTGGCCTTGTGTCTCAGCAGGCTATAGTTTCAGGTGGCCTTCATGACCCTCATGCCAAACTGTTGTCCATTGGCCCTGGATTCTCAAATTACTATCCAGTCCAGATGGAAGGGGCGCAGAGGGGGTCTTAGGGATGGTGGAGGTGCAGGGGCTCACCATGAGGAAGGAGTACCCGATCCAGAGGCTCCTCCAGGCCCGCGGACACGGGGGGATGGACTGGTCTTGGCTGTGCACCGCCACGGCTTGGGCAGGGGCCTCGCACACGGCGCAGCGGCTGATGTACGGGCGGATCTCATCCTCTGAGAGCGGCATCATGGGCAGAGGCGCGGTGCTCGCCAGCCAGTAGGACCTGTCATTCCTCCGGGCATAGTGGCACACCTGGTGGATGTTGCAGTAGGCGAAGGGCAGCGTGCTAAAGATGGGGAGGCAGGAGCCCGCCAGACCTGGGCAGGGGAGACCACGTGGAGGCTGAGTGTTCTGCTCTGGGATGAACTTCCCTACCCGGGCCCTCTGCAGACACTCATCTGGCATTGGCAGGGGGCAGGGGACGGGGTCGCGGGGTGGGGGTGGGGGGGTGCCTGGCCAAAGCCTGTTGCTGTGGGCACCTGACCACTTTGACGGCCTCTCAGGTCTCACGGGTCAGGCTGCTTTTTTTTCCTGGATTGCTCTCCTGAGTCAAGCAAAAGGCCAGGATGCTCTAGAGAGAGATGTGAGCACACCTCGTCTCGAAGAGCTTCAGGAATTTTCAGGAAGCTGCTGGCCCGGCTTGGTAGGGGTAGGGAGCTGGAGGAGCCAAGGGGCCATGGGAATACAGCAAGACAAGCCTTGAGAAGTGGGAGCTCCCGGGCACCCAAGCCGGATGGCTGCAAGAAGTGATTAGAAGCCAGAACCTGAATTCCGAACAAGGTTTGGCCAGGTTTGGAGATGGTGGTGATGGTTCAAAGGAAAGGCCTGTTTATACAGCAGCAAAGAGGGTCAGAGGTAATTAAGGAGCACGGAGCTCAAAGGACTCAGAGTTCAGCCCTGGGGAAGGCAAGGAGAGCAGGGCTGGGTCTATCTCTAGCGTTGATCTAGTATTGAGTTGGCCAAAAAGTTCCCTGTGGTTTTTCCATAGGATTACACGTTTTCAGCCAACCCAATAAAGCAGACCAGAGGATGCAGGCTTTGTCCATCTCCTTAAGGAGTTTGGATTTTATTCCAAGAGCTCTGCAGAGTGCGGCCACAGTGGGGTGGCTCTGGCTAGAGCAGGGCAGGGGAGGAGGCACTGGTGGTACATGAGAAAGTAGGTGCCCCCCACAGGCCTGCATGCTTTTATCAGCCTTACCGATAGTGGGGGTCCAGTGACAGGACACACCTCACCACCAGCTGATCCTGTGGGCACAGCCCTCCTGCACCCACCACTGCAACCACCACTATCTTAGGGGGATCTAAGTGTCAGCACCTGGGGGCTCCACCCTCAACTTAGAAATCAGTTCTTGAGGCTTACAAATCCACTATTGGAAATTGACAAACAGTGCTAAGGAATGATGCTCAAAGTAAAGTTCTGAGTAAGTAAAGTAAAGTTGTTAAAGGGTATAAATTTGCAACTAGTAGATACATAAGTCCTAGTGATCCAATGCATAGTGGAATGAATATAGACAGCAATACTGTAGCATAATCGTCAAATTTATGAAGAGATTAGATCGTATTTATTCCCACCACAGAAAAGAAATGATAACTATGTGATATGATGGAGGTGCCAACAATCGATACAATGAAGTCATTACGATATATATATATATATATATATATATATATATATATGGATCAGATCAACACCTTGTACACCTTAAACTTACATCATGCTATGTGTCAAATGTATTTCATTTGACAATGAATTCCAAAAGAATACTGGAGTGGGTTGCCATTTCCTTCTCCAGGGGATCTTATCAACTCAGGGACTGAGGCAGCATCTCCAGGAACCAACCATATCCTGATTAAATCATTTACATTGGGAAATAAAAATTGCATTTTATATCAGAGTTATACTTACTGAGGAAGAATTATTTTTAAACTAATAATATGTAGTCAGATTATAATAATTATTAAAAATTATAAGTAACCTAAATTATAAAGTAATTATTTTATAATTTATTTTATAATTATAATTTGAAATATTTATAAAAATTTCATAATATTTATCATTTTAAATTTTATAATAATTAGTATTTAAAATTAGAAATAAAAATATAATAATGATATCACTAGAATGAGCTTTCTTGGCACCTCACAGGGTCATAGATGTAACAGAATTAGTTGAGAATTAGCATGGTAGTTGAAAAAGAAAAAAACATCTCATAGAAGATGAGTGATCATTTAAGATATTGATGAATCCATGAAACTCACCCAAAAGTTTTGCTCATAAGCAATGAACCTGGGTGACCACGTGCCGTCTACGTACCTAGGTCTTGATTGTGAGCTTTCTCCTGTCCTTCCAGGTATAGCAGACTATACCCAGTCCAGAGCCTGGGCATGCCCATGGGGCAGGTGGGTTCTCCATCCGTCTGACTGTGGAGAACCAGGAGGAAGCCACTGAGGTATCCAGGGCCAAACCCTATGGGCCCAGGATCCCCTACGGGCCCAGGAGGGCCTGGAAGAATAAAGAAACATAAAGAAAGGTGGTTTAGGGAGTTAAGTTTAACAGATATTTCCAAGTACCTCTGTCTGGTGCTATGTTAAGTACTTAGAGAACAGAGAGGAATGTTCCCTCACACAACTGCAATGCACCCCAACAACTCATTCAACAAGGACACGGTTTAGCAACTTCTAGCTGCTTGGGTTACATCAGCATAGAAACAGCTGAAAATACGGAGAAATGACAAGCAATAAACATAATGAAAAGGTAAACTATGAAATATTTAATAAAGGATAAGCGCTGAGAAGAACGATGGGGTAATGACAGCCAATGTTGGACCTCTCAGACTTTTCCAACTAGATTAGGAGTCTGCTATCTGAAAAGGCGACTCTCAAAAGTTGGTCTGTCTTATACTTCCCAGACTCGTTCCATGGGTCTCTCATATTGTCAGTTCCATTCTACGAAGGACAAGGGTTTAGAATCCATTGTGATTATTGTTTAGTCTCCAAGTCGTGTCTGACTCTTTGCAACCCAGGGACTGTATAGCCGGTCAGGCTCCTCTGTCCATGGGATTTCCCAACCAAGAATGCTGGAGTGGGTTGCCATTTCCTACTGCAAGGGATCTTTCCAACCCAGGGATTGAACTGGGTCTCCTGCATTGCCAGGTGGATTCTTTACTCCTGAGCCACCAGGGAGGCCCATATGTCTGGCTTTGAATCTTTTCTTTTAAAAGAAAGGGAGGTGGAAGAAGCCCAAATTCTAGATTTCTAACTGGCTGGTGGGAAATGAACAGCTGTACAGAATAGGAGCAGGGACATCTCCTTTGGCCTCTCTAAGGGGGTGACCTACGGAAGAAGGTCAGTGGCTACTTCTAACTGCCTAAAGCAGAGGGTGGAGTTAGACTTTGACACCTTTAAAAAAGGTGTTAGTTAAAAGCTTTTGTTTCTGGAAGACTGGCAGCTCTTCTCATCTATGTTGTAAACCAGAGGCTACAACCTGGTAGCTTGTGGGCTGCATCAGGCCTGCTCATGTGTTTTGTCTGACTTACCAAGATTTGATTAGTTAAGATTTCAGACTAGAAAAGCAGGGTATAAGGAACAGAGGGCCCACACTCCTACATGGCCACAATTTCCACATAACAGAAGCCAATCTCTGCTTTCGGACTGCAGCCCCCATTTTCCCGAGGCCCCTTCCTCAGCATCCCAGCTCCCTTATACCCCTTCACCTGCTTCTCATTACTAACCTGGTACTGCCAGATACTCTCCACAGAGAAGACTGTATCTGGGAGTCTTCAAGCCCTAACATATTGCTTGATGAGTTATATTTCAGATTTATATTCTAAAGGGTCTTATCTGCCTTCACCGAAGGCCCACTCTCAAGCATTTTTAAAGAAAAGCCTTGTATTCTTTTTAAGTGGCATCATCGATTCAATGGACATGAGTCTGAGCAAATTCCAGGAGACAGTGAAGGACAGGGAAGTCTGATATGCTGTAGTCCATGGGGTCGGCAAAGAGTCAGACACAACTGAGCAACTGAACAACAAAATGTATTGATGGCTGTATGATAAGAGAAATGAACTCAGAAAACCAGAGACAAGTGATTCAGCCAGTTATAGACGTGAGACCACCCCTGCTGACCCTAAGATCTTCAGTACAGCCTCTCAGTGGTACAGCCATGCCAGGCTCACATTGGGAAAGTGAACAGCAGAAATGGCTGAGCCTTTTATGATAATGAATGCTTTGGAAGAGTAATGGACACAGGCCTTGACCCGTTTTTATGATAGTCAAGTATCAATTAGAATGTGGGGGATCCATTCTTTCCTGTTCCTGTTGCTTTGTCTCCCTAAAGCCTGGTGAGTTGGTATCTAAGGCAAATGCGTGAGAGGCCAGGGACCTTGTACACAGCTCTCAGATCCACTGGGTCAGAGAAAAGAAGAGAAATGAAAACCCTTTACCTGGTGCTCCTGGACAGCCTGCTTCTCCCATGTCCCCTTTATGTCCCGGAGGCCCAGGGGACCCTGGGAGGCCATCCTCACCTCTCCTGCCATCCAGCCCGGGCTCTCCTTTGCACCCTGCGGGAAAGTTCACAACAGCAATGGTGACAATGACGTGACACCTGCTAGGCTAGCATTTACTTCCTGAATTCCACTTGGCAGCCTGGGCCTCCCATCTGGACACACTTGCATTAGCTCATTCATTTTGCAGGTATGTGAAGTTGGGATTATACCACCTCTACTTGGCTGCTGCTGCTGCTGCTAAGTTGCTTCAGTCGTGTCTGACTCTTCGTGACCCCACAGACTGCAGCCTACCAGGCTCCTCCGTCCATGGGATTTTCCAGGCAAGAGTACTGCAGAGGGTTGCCATTGCCTTCTCTGCCTCTACTTGGCAGCTGGGATAATTTAGATTCCAAGAGGTCAAGAAACTTAACCAATTAAGGCCAATGAGCCACGAATGGGCAGAGCCAGGATCTGAAGCCAGACCAGCAAGGTGTTGAGTGAAGCATTCTCATATTTTCTTCATAGTCTTGTATTTGGACCTGGTTGGGGTTTTTTTTGTTGTTTTTTTTTTTTTTTTTTTTTTAACCTGAACATCTATGGCTTTTGTCAGTAAATATTTTCCTTAATAATGATGCTTTAGAAGCCTGAATGGAGGAATGAATACAACTGAACAGCATTCGTTTGAGAGAAAGTCAGGTTAAATTTAAAACAAGAGAAGCAACTTTTAAAGACCAGCTGTTTGTTGAGGGTTCAAGGCACTAGGGAGCAGGGTAATCTTTTTATGTGAAATTATCTGATTCAGCCTATACACAGCCACACGACTAGGTGCTACCACGTAGGGAGATGGAGGCTCAGAGAGGCCACAGTGAGGGTCATCTGTGCAGAGGACACGGACCCAGCAGGCCAAGTGCACAGGCTGTGCCAGTTATCACCAGTCCCCCAGGGCTCAGAAGTGCTCCCTGGGGCCCCGTGAGCTAGCTGTCATCCTGAGACTTGAGCAGTTCTTTCTTTAAGTGTTTGGTTTATTTTGGCCAAGGCATTAATTCATCAGCGGTGATCTGTTTTGGTTTGGGAAGCAGATTTGGTCCCTGCCTGTGGGAGAGCTTGCAGCCCTTACCGTAATTATCTGAATGACTAGTCCCTCGAGGTTTCCAGTGTCTAATCTCTCTCCCTTCCTCGACCATTGTCCTTCTCTAGCAATCTCTCTCTCTTTCTGCCATAAATCAGCCTAAAACCAATCATTATGTCAAAGAGGCTTCACTCCAGGAACTGCCTCACTTTTCCACGCTGGGCTGTATTCTTTGAGGCAGCGGGAGCCCCCTGAGGGAATGGAGGAGGAGCTGCAGCACTCAGGGGACCAGACCTCTCACTCGACTCCCCTCTCACACAGCCCCCCACTTAGGGCCATCTGAATTGCATGCCCCCAAAACCTTTACATTTTGCATCCCCTGCCTGAGTGGCCTCCACAAACCTCCTCTTTTTGTCCCACAACCAGCAGCCCCCATACCCGATGTTGGTTGCAGTGCGTTCGATGTGGGCATCAGGGGTGCTCTTGGCTTTTGGGGTACTGTCATGTCACTTCCTTACCTCTTGGCTAATAAATTCTCTTGGAACGTGCTGCACGCCTGGGCTGTGTTCTTACACAGTCATCACTCAGTAAGTGGGAAAGGAACCCCTCTCCTCCTCCCTAGTGAGGGGAGGGATGCCCCTCCCTGTCTAACTAGGCAGACGCCTCTTCCTAGATGGCACTGCTCTCTTTCCACCAGCTTCAAAGAAAATATCTGTTAGTTTGGAAGGAACCTAGGGCCCTGCGGTGAGCTCAGAACATTCTTCTCTTTCCCATCCAAAGACATGATTCCAACACACGGCCACAGGGTGATTCGGGAAAGGGCTACCCAAGGTTAACGGGCCAGCAAACAAACAGGTGTATCACAGAGAAGGCAGGAGCCGTTTCTTCCCAAGTCCCCACCTGCAGCAAGCCCACTGGCCATCTGGAAAAGAGTCCCCCAACCAGATGTTACGATATGGGCTTTGCTCCCTTTCGAGGAAGACAAATGGAAATTGTAAGCGGATGACGTTTTCCGAGCCCCTGGAAGGAAAGCTTTTGTTAACTTGACACGTAGGCCCAGAGCTTTTCATCTGGAACTTGTTTGCAGGAACAGAAAAACAAAGGTGTGCTCAGTGGAGTCTGATTCTGCAACCCCATGGACTGTAGTCCACCAGGCTCCTCTGTCTATGGGAGTTCCCAGGCAAGGATCCTGGAGTGGGTTGCCATTTCCTTTTCCAGGAGATCTTCCTGACACAGGGAGCGAACCTGCGTCTCCTACATCGGCAGGCAGATTCATTACCATTGCGCCAGGAACAGACCTACATCTGAAAGCCCAGCCCTGTCAGATGGAGTCCCTCCTCTGAGGGGGTCAGGTGTTGAAGATAAATGCTCCCAAACAGGATGTAGGGAATGTCAATGAGACAGTGACAGTTCAATCCAGAACGGAAACCACTTTTGAGTTCATCACAGGAAGCCTCAGCCTCTGAGGGCCACTGGGGAAGGATAATTGTAGAGATGAATGAGATGCATGAGGAGAAAAGCATTAGACCTTCTGTTATCCAGGGTTCTTAACAGATACAAGTTTTACTTGGTGTGGCCATTACCCACGCAGATTGGGCAGGAAGGAGCCAGAAGTTCATTTTTTTCTCTGTAGATCTCAGCTGCAGCACTTGGCTACAAGATCAGCTCAGAAATGAAAGAGGTTGATGGAAAACAGGAAGAAAACCATATTATTTTAAGCAGGGGTGGTACTTCTGTGGGGCAGTTGATCCTTCACAACCAAACTCGGGGTGGTCCTTAATGCCCCGCTCACCCTGCTGAAAGAATCTCCTTCAGAAAAGGAAAGATGACCCATACCCGTAAGGGTTCCAAATTTCCAAATTTGCTGGCATAGCGAATGCAGCACTTTAACAGCATCATCTTTTAGGATTTGAAATAACTTAGTGGAATTCCATCTCCTCCATCAGCTTTGTTCATAGTAATGCTTCCTAGGGCCACTTGACTTCATAGTCCAGGATGTCTGGCTCTAGGTGAGTGATCACACCATCGTGATTATCTGGGTCATTAAGATCTTTTTTGTACAGTTCTTCTGTGTATTCTTGCCAGCTCTTCTTAATATCGTCTGCTTCAGTTAGGTCCATATCATTTCTGTCTTTTGTTGTGCCCATCTTTGTGTGAAATGTTCCCTTGCTATCTCCAGTTTTCTTGAAGAGATCTCTAGTCTTTCCCGTTCTATTGTTTTCCTCTGTTTCTTTGCTTTATTCATTAAGAAGGCTTTCTTATTTCTCCTTGCTAGTCTCTGGAACTCTGCATTCAGCTGGGTGTATTTTTCCTTTATCCTTTGCCTTTCTACTTCTCTTTTCTCAGCTATTTGTAAGGCTTCCTCAGACAACCACTTTGCCTTCTTGCGTTTCTTTTTCACAGGATGGTTTTGGTCACCACCTCCCGCACAGGGTTACGAACTGAATGGTTTGGTTTAAATACTTAAGAATCCTGCCGTCCTGACAATGACTGGGCAATGCCCATGTCCATTAGGTGAATAAGGCCATCTTTGCCAGAATTTAGAGTGACCCTCCCCCTCTTTCCTCTTCCTCTTCCAAGAAATACACCTCCTTCTTCCTTTTTATAGGCTGTTTCTGCTCCACTGAGCCCCGATTCAACAGTTTTTAATTCAAGGTCAAATCAACACCTAATAATGACTACTCGTAGAGCATTTACTCAGTGATGCTAAGAGATTTCAAAGCTTCATGTCCAGGGACTTCCATGGTGGTCCCGTGGTTAAGAATTCATCTTGCAATGCACGGGACATGGGTTTAGTCCCTGGTTGGGGAACTAATATCCCACATGCTATGGAGCAACTAGGCCTGCATGCCACAACTAAGACCTGAGACAGCCAAATAAATAAATAATTTAGGAAGATAATTATTTCTTGGCGGGGGGGAACCTTATGTCCAAAAGCCACCCAAGGATGAAAGTTAAAATAGGTGTTCCTAAAAATAGAAGGGATATTGTAGATCCCATTGCGTGCATGCATGCTAAGTCGCTACAGTCATGGCTGACTCTTTGTGACCCTATGGACTGTAGCCCACCAGGCTCCTCTGTCCATGGACTTCTCAGGCAAGAATAGTGGAGTGGGTTTCCATGCCCTCCTCCAGGGGCTCTTTCTGACCCAGGGATCGAATCCTGGTTTCTTATGTCTCCTGAATTGGCCGTTGGGTTCTTTACCACTAGGTCCACCTGGGAAGCCCATAGATCCCCCTACTACATGATTAAACCTTTGGATAAATGTAGAAAAAATGTTAAAGGGGAAGGAGATTTTCATGCTTGATTCCCAAGAGTTGTTTAGGCTCCATACAAAAACCTACATAGCAAATGCCCAGATTTTCATTTCAACAATCTTCAGTGTCAGAAATCAGAGTGAGGTTCATACCTGGTCCTGGTGGGCCTCTCATGCCAGGAAGCCCCATGGTTCCTTCTGGTCCTCTCGGGCCTGGTACCCCAGGAAGCCCTGGGATTCGGGGGCAGGCATCCAAGTCTGCTGGGGGCCCAGGCTCACCTGAAATTGGAATCACCACCTGTATAAAGGGTTCAAATGCTTATGAACCAGTGCCTTCTGCAATTTGGATGGGCTTCTGACACCACGCTAGAACGTTAGCAATGTTCAGCCATCCAATGTCAGCTGTGTGAAGGCAGGACTTTGTCTTGTTCACTATGTGGGGCAGGCAAACTTCTCCAAAACTTTTCGTTGAGTGACTGAATGAATGAGTGAATGGGATTTCAGAGGAAGCAAAGGTAGGAAATAGTGAAATCTGGCTGAGGCAGTGACTGTTTGGTGAACTTCACAGGATTTGCCATCTTTGGGCCATTTCTTACTAGGTGCTGGCCACAGGTGGCATGGGGAGAGGTCCTGGTGGGTTCCTCACACTCAGCTTAACATTGCTTTAATTCAGCCATCTACACTGCAGCCAGCTGGGTTTCCAGAGTGTCTGCTACCAAAGGAGACATGATTTCAGGATGGCGAGAGGCACTGAGGCAGCAGTGATTTTCAACCTTGAGTGCATGTTGAAATTATTCAGGAGAGTTATAAACATTCAGGTATCTGGGCTCCATCCCAGAAACAGTGGTTTAATTGGTACAGGATGTGGCCTGGGCAGTGACCTCAAGCTTGACTGTACAATAAATCCATCTGCAGAGCTTTTCAAAAATACTGCTGTGGAATCTAGAAACATGGTACAGATGAACCTATTTGCAGGCAAGGAACAGGCATGCCGACATAAAGAAGGGAAATGTGAGCACGGGGCAGGGAGGGAATGAATGGGAGACTGGGACTGACGTATTAAGGTATATATACTGCCATGTGTAAAACAGATAGCTAGTGGGAACTTGCTATATGGCCCAGGGAGCTCAGCTCGGGGCCCTGTGATGACCTCGGTGGGTGGGATGGGTGATGGGGTGAGAGGTCCAAGAGGCAGGGGATACATGTATACATATAGCTGATTTACTTTGTTGTAAAGGAACTGTAGTCCAATTTTTTTTTTAAGTACTACTGTGAAGAATAAACCATCACTGTTTTTTCACTAATAAGCTACTTCAGAACAATATACCCCTGAGCCTCATTCTACAGGTTAGTTTGAATGCTCTTGGTTTGCAGAGCCTTTTTGGCATGTGCACAATAAACTTGTACTAATTACTAAAAAAAAAAAAAAGTACTACTGCCAGCACCCCATCTAGATTATTAAAAAGGAATTTGTGTGAGTGAAATCCAAGCATCACTAATTTTTTAAACTCTCCAGATGATTCCAATATTCACCCAGGCTAAGAAGCACCACCGGAAAGATGCAGCTGTGACCTGAATACATCATGACTGTCTCTTAGGCTTGTTAGGGCCCTGAGTCTCTGAGTCAGTAGGGGTAGCAATTTGCATATTCTAATAAGTGCCCGGATGAGCTCAATGATACTGATGTGGGAATCTCACTTTGAGAATTGCAGCCCTAAAGGTTGACAATTTTTTATTCTTGGTTACATTCACATCTCTTAAGACAGTTTTTCCCCCCTAAATCTTCATTCAGTCTCCCTGCAATCATTCCACAAAGGACAAGAAATAGTAGCTCTAAGCAACCAGTCCATCCTAAAGGAGATCAGTCCTGGGTGTTCATTGGAAGGACTGATGCTAAAGCTGAAACTCCAGTACTTTGGCCACCTCACGCAAAGAGTTGACTCATTGGAAAAGACTGATGCTGGGAGGGATTGGGGGCAGGAGAAGGGGATGACAGAGGATGAGATGGCTGGATGGCATCACGGACTCAATGGACATGAGTTTGAGTAAACTCTGGGGGTTGGTGATGGACTGGGAGGCCTGGCGTGCTGTGATTCATGGGGTCGCAAAGAGTCAGACAAGACTGAGCGACTGAACTGAACCGAACTGAAGCAAAAATGATGACCAATAACACCGAGTGGATGCTTTAACATGCATGAGAAGTGAAAGTGTCAGTCACTCAGTCGTGTCCAACTCTTTAGGACCCCATGGACTGTAGACCACCAGGCTCCTCTGTCCATGGGATTCTCCAGGCAAGAATACTGGAGTGGATAGCCATTCCTTTCTCAGGGGCATCTTCCCAATCCAGATCCAGGGATTAAACCCAGGTCTCCTGCCTTGCGGGTGGACTCTTTACCATCTGAGCCACCAGCGAAGCTCAACATGCATCAGATCTCATGCTAAATGTTTTATGACTGAATGTTCCCATCCAGGCTGTGTGTATGTGCTGCTGTCATTAGAATGTTAAGGGAAGAAAACTCAGGCTCAGGGAAATAAATGACATTTATTTATTGACAAATAAATGTCATGCAGCCAGTTTGTGGCACGCTGCTAAGTCACTTCAGTCGTGTCTGATTCTGTGCGACCCCATAGATGGCAGCCCACCAGGCTCCGCCTTCCCTGGGATTCTCTAGGCAAGAACACTGGAGTGGGTTGCCATTTCCTTCTCCAGTGCATGAAGGTGAAAAGAGAAAGTGAAGTCGCTCAGTCGTGTCTGATTGTTCGCAACCCCATGGACTGCAGCCTACCAGGCTCCTCTGTCCATGGGATTTCCCAGGCAAGAGTACTGGAGTGGGGTGCCATTGTCTTCTCCATAGTCTAGATTAAAATCCAAGACACCTTGTCTCCAAAACTGTGCTCTTCACCCCCACCCCATACTGCCCTCCTTAAGGACTCTGAACATCTACGTGCTGAATTCTAAAAGTGCAACATATTGTGAAGCACACCCTTTATTAGTTATCGTTGTCTTAAAATTCATACAAATGTGCCAAATAATTTAAAAAACAATGATAAAGCAGTGAGAAAATCCTAGAAAACCTGACATAATGGCAACGGAGTCTACATGATAGTAACTGTGCCTGTGGAAAATGGACTTGAATGCTATAAGCAGTTTGGAATTTAACCTCCTGGAAAATATTGTATGAAATCACAAATAACACCAAGTTAGAGGTATTTTTACAGTATGAATAGTTTAATGTAAAATTTGGCTTTTTTACTCTGGGTGAGTTGAGAGAGGTATAGTTCTTATTTTTCCTAGATGATCTGGTGAGTTATGGTGGAAATTCACCAGTGGCGGTGGAGTGAAAGCAGGTAAGTAAAGGCAGGGCTGGGTATTTGACTGGTACTTTATATTTAGGATGTTGATGCTACCGTCTAGTGAGTCACAGTATATGCTGTGACTATAGTCACAGACATTAAAAAGACTGAAGTGAAAACATCAAATATACAGCAGTAATTTTAAAACATAAATATTAAAAGCAGCAAGACTTCTTAAAATTCTGATTTTGCTTTTTCTTTACTTTTTGACAAACCAGAAGCTGAAAGAAAGGGGCTGAGGCATCTCCTCTAAGGGCTCTAAAAATAATATATGGCGTCCGTATTCAGGGCAACATTCCTTGGGGTTAATAACAGTCGCCTGGAAAGAACAAATGCCCACATTCAGGGTTTTTCTTTCCTTCTTTTGAGAAACTCTTTTTATTCTCTTTGAAAATGCCAGACACAAAATCATATGTTGCTTTTGCATTGTAGAGGATTAAGTGCACACTTAGTTGAAAAGAATGGCATTTTCATTTTAACACACAAAGGAACTTGCTTGTTGAAAATGGGCCTCGGGTGTGATGGGAAAGGCTTGTCACAGTCCCTTACTGGGTGGTCAGGACCCATCTTTTCATGTTGTTGATGTTGTTTATTTTAGGGATGTTCTCTGTATTCATATCGCAGAATTTAGAAAGGAAACTTATACTGGTATGTGAACTGAATTATACAAGCCGAGTCTCTACACTGCCTTGACAACCTCTAAGGAGGTTCAGCACTGGGACACTCTAATATAGGGTTACTATATCTGTAATGAGGAAGCAGAAGCATTAAAACCTAATATAATTACAGCACCCCATCTAAAAAATTGAACAAAGTTGCCCTCACAAATACAGTGAAAAAAAGCAAGTATGAAAATGACTGGAAACAAGATTTAAAGGAAATTATTCATCTTATAGCAATGCTTACCTCTGGAACCTGGAGAGATCCAAAGCCAAAAATGTGAGGCCACACAACGATTTTCATAAGGTGGAAAGAGATTATAAACGTGTAAGTTAGGACAAAAGTGAAATAGATTGAGAACGCAATTAATAATTTGCATAGACAGCATAGACAACAAGCAGAATGACGGCATCTTATTTACATAAAAAGTCCACATTCCTGTTACTGACAAGAAAGGCTTTCTTCTCCATAGTCTAGATTAAAATCCAAGACACCTTGTCTCCAAAACTGTGCTCTTCACCCCCACCCCATACTACCCTCCTTAAGGACTCTGAACATCTACGTGCTGAATTCTAAAAGTGCAACATATTGTGAAGCACACCCTTTATTAGTTATCGTTGTCTTAAAATTCATACAAATGTGCCAAATAATTTAAAAAACAATGATAAAGCAGTGAGAAAATCCTAGAAAACCTGACATAATGGCAACGGAGTCTACATGATAGTAACTGTGCCTGTGGAAAATGGACTTGAATGCTATAAGCAGTTTGGAATTTAACCTCCTGGAAAATATTGTATGAAATCACAAATAACACCAAGTTAGAGGTATTTTTACAGTATGAATAGTTTAATGTAAAATTTGGCTTTTTTACTCTGGGTGAGTTGAGAGAGGTATAGTTCTTATTTTTCCTAGATGATCTGGTGAGTTATGGTGGAAATTCACCAGTGGCGGTGGAGTGAAAGCAGGTAAGTAAAGGCAGGGCTGGGTATTTGACTGGTACTTTATATTTAGGATGTTGATGCTACCGTCTAGTGAGTCACAGTATATGCTGTGACTATAGTCACAGACATTAAAAAGACTGAAGTGAAAACATCAAATATACAGCAGTAATTTTAAAACATAAATATTAAAAGCAGCAAGACTTCTTAAAATTCTGATTTTGCTTTTTCTTTACTTTTTGACAAACCAGAAGCTGAAAGAAAGGGGCTGAGGCATCTCCTCTAAGGGCTCTAAAAATAATATATGGCGTCCGTATTCAGGGCAACATTCCTTGGGGTTAATAACAGTCGCCTGGAAAGAACAAATGCCCACATTCAGGGTTTTTCTTTCCTTCTTTTGAGAAACTCTTTTTATTCTCTTTGAAAATGCCAGACACAAAATCATATGTTGCTTTTGCATTGTAGAGGATTAAGTGCACACTTAGTTGAAAAGAATGGCATTTTCATTTTAACACACAAAGGAACTTGCTTGTTGAAAATGGGCCTCGGGTGTGATGGGAAAGGCTTGTCACAGTCCCTTACTGGGTGGTCAGGACCCATCTTTTCATGTTGTTGATGTTGTTTATTTTAGGGATGTTCTCTGTATTCATATCGCAGAATTTAGAAAGGAAACTTATACTGGTATGTGAACTGAATTATACAAGCCGAGTCTCTACACTGCCTTGACAACCTCTAAGGAGGTTCAGCACTGGGACACTCTAATATAGGGTTACTATATCTGTAATGAGGAAGCAGAAGCATTAAAACCTAATATAATTACAGCACCCCATCTAAAAAATTGAACAAAGTTGCCCTCACAAATACAGTGAAAAAAAGCAAGTATGAAAATGACTGGAAACAAGATTTAAAGGAAATTATTCATCTTATAGCAATGCTTACCTCTGGAACCTGGAGAGATCCAAAGCCAAAAATGTGAGGCCACACAACGATTTTCATAAGGTGGAAAGAGATTATAAACGTGTAAGTTAGGACAAAAGTGAAATAGATTGAGAACGCAATTAATAATTTGCATAGACAGCATAGACAACAAGCAGAATGACGGCATCTTATTTACATAAAAAGTCCACATTCCTGTTACTGACAAGAAAGGCTATGATGAATGATGCTTTCGTATCTAGAAAGACCTGAAATGAAACCCTCTTGCGCAATATAAAATTCGAGTTGGTTTCTTACGGCAAATATGCTCTGATTTAATGTATGGAAAAATTCTGTCCTTTTAAAGGCTTCTGGAAATTCCATATTAATTTGCCAAGTCTTGTAGATTATTCACAGAAAGGAAATACAAGATGAATCATAGTAATTCTTCATCGTGTTGTTCTGTGGCCCATCATAAAGCAGTACAGTTTTCTTACTCTTTGGACTAGAGTGCTAATTTAAGAGATTGCAAAATATTCACAACTGACACCACACTGCTGTCATATCGACTTAGGATCCTGAAAGATATGACTTCTGCCAATCTCAGATACACATGTGTGCCCTTCCAACTCTTCCTTGCCTTCTTTTGACTTTCTGATGAAAACCTGTTGTCTATAGAGCTGAAAAATCAATTAGTTTCATCTTCATAGAAACTAATGTACTTAACAAGAAACATTAAAATAAAACATCTAGAAAAATTAATGGTAGGGAATTCGGAGACAAGAATTAAATATACAGTGTTCACATACAACAATCAAGTCTGTCTTTGGCTCTCGTGTGAAGGAACAAGGGTTTATTTACCTTAGAAATAGTGTATGTAAAACCAACTCCTAACTTTCAAACTCACTTGTTCTAATTATAGGTAAGTTTTCAAAACCTGAGACTCTGTCATGCAGCCTGAGATAAACATAATTTTTATAAAAAAGAGCTTAACTTACTAGAATTTGCTGATAATTTCAGAATAATTGCTTTCTGAAAGATGACCCTCATAGTAAATATTTTTAAAAAAACACTCCATGTAGGCTAGGTGGAGATGATTAGGCATTAGAAGCTTACCCGGAGGACCCAAAGGCCCTTGTCTGCCTGGAGGTCCAGGTAAACCTTTGTCTCCAGGTGGCCCAGGACTTCCAGGTGGCCCCTGTGGCCCCGGGAATCCCATTGGTCCTAAAAGAAACATGAAAAGGAGGGCACTAGAATGAAGCATTATAAAAACAACAGCTTGATGGACTGAATTGAGAGGTTCACTCCAGCAAAATGCAGGGCAGTCAGCCTCAGATTGGAGAATAGCTCCCTCTTTCCTCTGGAAGGCTGAGAAGAGTTGCCTCTGTCTAAAGGAAACACAACAATCCATCAACAGGACAAAGGAAAATCGTTCCATGCCCAAAACAGAACTAAGTGAGGATGAAAACCCAGTCACCCTGAACTTTCTCTGGAGACAGTCAAAGGACTGCCACGGAAAGGGAAACTTAGGAAAGATGCTCCACCATCTGGGAACACCCACCCGTCTCTTCCCCACTCTCTCAAGTTCAGCCAGACCAGCCACTCGGTGCCTCCTACACACTGTTCCTTCTCTCCTCCTCATCCAGGAAGTCCTCCACACTCTGTAGGGTGCAGATCACAGCAAGGAGGCCCTCCCTGGAATCCCACCCCAAGTCCAGCTGCTTTGCAATAAGCACTCAGAGCAGTGTGCCTCGCCACCCAAAGCATGTCTCTCACTTAGGACTGTCCTTGTTGTTCAGCTGCTTGGTCGTGTCAGACTCTGCGACCCCATGGGCTGCAGCACGCCAGGCTTCCCTGTGCTTCACTGGCTCTCGGAGCTTGCTCAAACTCACGTCCATCGAGTCAGTGATGCCATCCAACCATCTTGTCCCCTGTCGTCCCCTTCTCCTCCTGCCTTCAATCCTTCCCAGCATCAGGGTCTTTTCCAATGAGTCAATTCTTTGCATCAAGTGGCCAAAGTACTGGAGCTTCAGCTTCAGCATCAGCCCTTCCAATAAATAGTCAGGGCTGATTTCCTTTAGGATTGACTGGTTTGATCTCCCTGCTGTCCAGGGGACTCTCAAAAGTCTTCTCTAGCACCAAAATTCGAAAGCATCAATTCTTCAGTGCTCAGCCTTTTTTTGGAGTAGGAAATGGCAACCCACTCCTGTATTTCTTAAATTCCTAGAAAATTCCATGGATAGAGGAGTCTGGAGGGCCGTAGTCCATGGGGTTGCAAAGAATCAGACAGTACTGAGTGACTAACACTTCAGCCTTCTTTATGGTTGAACTCAGTTAATATAGATGGATACTTTAATGTATCTTTATTCCCTTATGAAATCATATATTTAACTTAATTAGTGGGCACTCCTTTTGAATTTGTTCACTACCATATTTCTGTGGATTTCTAATAATAATTTATGGAACAGATCAATATTTCCCACTGGGTAAGTCTAAAAAAGGTAAGCTGAAGAAATTCCCTCATTCTTTTAACAGTTAAACACTCTTTGGCCCTAGGCTCACTGGAATGGGAATTAAGAAGCATGATTAGAGGTTCTACCAATATTTCCAACTCTTGGTATATCCTTTTGTAGGTTGCTATTATTTATATGTCTTGCTATTTCCCTAATCCTGAAGTATATTTCCAGGTGAAAGCTAGTTCTCTAGGGAAGCCATTGGGGAGGAGGAGTGACTTATTAGGCAGAGGTACAAGGCTGTATAGACAGCCCCCTTCCTCTCTCTTGGTGAACTGGATGCTAGGTGTGTCTGTCCAATCTGGGAGTTTAACATTAGAAGCCAAAATACCTGCAGATATAAGGCACAATTTCTAAAGTTGCTTTTGCCGCTAATAAGGTGAATAGGATTGCTGAGTACTGTTGTACAGGTTCTGCACTGCACAATTTCAGGGATGCCATTTGCGCTCTAGTCACAGCAGCCTCATGGTGATTCTGACCTTCCCTCTGCTCTAATCCTTTACTTATTTCACATTTGTTTCAGAAATTAGACAGAGTGCTAGTTACTAGGCTCCTGCAAAGTTCAATATTTGCATCTCAGTATCAAGTTTCCTTATTTATGACATAAGGGAGATAAAATGGATAATCTTTATTGGTCTCTTCTCAACAAAATCTCCTATGAACCTTATAATTGTCTAAAATTGTTACAACCAAAAACTAAGGTCCCCAAATATTCAGTTCAGTGGCTCAGTCATGTCCGAGTCTTTGTGACCCCATGGATTGTAGCATGCCAGGCCTCCCTGTCCATCACCAACTCCCGAAGTTTGCTCAAACTCATGTCCTCAAATTGGTGATGCTATCCAACCGTCTCATCCTCTGTCATCCCCTTCTCCTCCTGCCCTCAATCCTTCCCAGCATCAGGGTCTTTTCTAATGAGTCAGTTCTTCGCATCAAGTGGCCAAAGTATTGGAGATTCAGCTTCAACATCAGTCCTTCCATTGAATATTCAGTATTCAGGACTAATTTCCTTTAGGATTGAATGGTTTGATCTCCTTGCAGTCCAAAGGACTCTCAAGAGCCTTCTCCAACACCACAGTTCAAAAGCATCAATTCTTTGGTGCTCAACTTTCTTTATGGTCCAACTCTCACATCCATACATGACTACTGGAAAAACCATAGCTTTGACTAGATGGACCTTTGTTGGCAAAGTAATGTTTCTGCTGTTTAATATGCTGTCTAGATTGGTCATAGCTTTTCTTCCAAGGAGCAAGCGTCTTAATTTCATGGCTGCAGTCACCATCTGCAGTGATTTTGGAGCCCCAAAAAATAAAGCCTCTCACTGTTTCTATTGTTTCCCCATCTATTTGCCATGAAGTGATGGGACAGATGCCATTATGTTTGTTTTCTGAATGTTGAGTTTTAAGTCAGCTTTTTCACTCTCCTCTTTCACTTTCAACAAGAGGCTCTTTAGTTCTTCTTCGCTTTCTGCCATAAGGGTGGTGTCATCTGCATATCTGAGGTTATTGATATTTCTTCTGGCAATCTTAGTTCCAGCTTGTGCTTCATCCAGCCCAGCNCTTTCACTTTCAACAAGAGGCTCTTTAGTTCTTCTTCGCTTTCTGCCATAAGGGTGGTGTCATCTGCATATCTGAGGTTATTGATATTTCTTCTGGCAATCTTAGTTCCAGCTTGTGCTTCATCCAGCCCAGCATTTTGCATGATGTACTCTGCATATAAGTTAAATAAGCAACGTGACAATATACAGCCTTGACATATTCCTTTCCCTATCTGGAACCAGTCTGTTGTTCCATGTCCAGTTCTAACTGTTGCTTCTTGACCTAGATACTGGTTTCTCAGGAGGCACGTAAGAATTTAAGAATTTTCCACAGTTTGTTGTGATCCACACATCAAAGACTTTAGCGTAGTTGATAAAGCAGAAGTAGATGTTTTTCTGGCACTCTCTTGCTTTCTCGATGATCCAATGGATGTTGGCAATTTGATCTCTGTTTCCTTTGCCTTTTCTAAAACCAGCTTGGACATCTGGAAGTTCATGGTTCATGCACTGTTGAAGCCTGGCTTGGAGAATTTTGAGCACTACTTTCCTAGCGTATGTGATGAGTGCAGTTGTGCAGTAGTTTGAACATTCTGTTTGAACATTCTGTTTCAAATCCTGAAAGACGATTCTGTGAAAGTGCTGCACTCAATCTGCCAGCAAATTTGGAAAACTCAGCAGTGGTCACAGGACTAAAAAAGGTCAGTTTTCATTCCAGTTCCAAAGAAAGGCAATGCCAAAGAATGCTCCAACTACCGCACAATTGCACTCATCTAAGCAGAGACATTACTTTGCCGACTAAGGTCCGTTTAGTCAAGGCTATGGTTTTTCCTGTGGTCATGTATGGATGTGAGAGTTGGACTGTGAAGAAGGCTGAGCGCTGAAGAATTGATGCTTTTGAACTGTGGTGTTGGAGAAGACTCTTGAGAGTCCCTTGGATGGCAAGGAGATCCAACCAGTCCATTCTGAAGGAGATCAACCCTGGGATTTCTTTGGAGGGAATGATGCTAAAGCTGAAACTCCAGTACTTTGGCCACCTCATGCGAAGAGTTGACTCATTGGAAAAGACTCTGATGCTGGGAGGGATTGGGGGCAGGAGGAGAAGGGGACGACTGAGGATTAGATGGCTGGATGGCATCACTGACTCAATGGACAGGAGTCTGAGTGAACTCCGGGAGTTGGTGATGGACAGGGAGGCCTGGCGTGCTGCGATTCATGGGGTCACAAAGAGTCGGACACGACTGAGCGACTGAACTGAACTGAACTGATGAACCTGTTCTTAGAGGAGTTGAGAAGAGTATAGAGACAAGTATCCATTATGCTCCTACTGTGTGCCAGGCGCTACGTTCACACTTCTCACTCCTTGCAAGTTTTACAAAAGCCCTTTGAGGTAAATGGGCTTATTTCATTTTCCATGCACTCCTTGTTTTCCCAAATGTAGAGCTAAGGAGTAAATTAGGAATCACATAAATAACATCATTGTGTTCCTAACTTTGTACTTAAGCTGTCTCTGTTGACAGACCTTAGCTCTTTCAAAGCCCCCTCAGTTATTATGAAAAATGTCTGGGGGTGTCCTCTGTGTACTCATGAAAATAGCTTTGCATTTACTGCTGCCCTTCCATTTGTTACATTGTGTCTGCCACTTTCTCCCTACCCTGGTCTGCTGCTGTGGGTGTTTCTGCCTGCTGCTGTCTCCAGGGGTTGAGCTGGGCAAGCCCTGTGGCACTGAGTCTGTTTCAGTGTTGCATCATAACCCATTTTGTGCACAGATGTAGCAGTGTCCTGGATTTGTAAGAAAAACAGCCTGTTGACAAGACCATCTTTTTCTAGCAGAAGACAAAGCCTCTGGAGGGAAGGGCTGACATGGGCAAGGCACTCATCTGATGTGCTCTTACATGTAGTATGGCCATCAGAGGCATGGAGATCACTGGAGGCCTTGTAGATAGAGCTTCAGGCTAGAGAGTTCACTGTCTGGCCCAGTCCACCCACAATAATGTTTGCTATTATGACAAATCTTCCAACCCTAAAGGAGAAGGAAAGAAGGAGCAGAGGTTTGGGATCTGATGGGAAATGCCTCTGGGGAACAAGTTAGCACACACCTCTTTGTAGAGACCTACCAAGGTTTAATTAGAAGAAGCTATGACAAGAACAAAAATAGCTTGGTAAATACTATTAACCTTTTCTTCTTTCCCTGCCTTTGAAAGAGGAAGTAGTCCCCTTTTTTTTTGGTCCAGTAGTCCCAGGGACTGGGATTTTGTTCTGATTAATGTCTGGGGTATACTATTGGAAGGAGCCCCCAAAGTCTAAATTGATATCCAAGTGACAGGGTAGAGCACTATTTAGGAAGAACAATAGATTGAGAGATAAGGAAATATGAGAGAAATAAACAGAAGTATGGACTAGAGTTTTAAGGGTAGAGAATCTAAGTGACAGGGAGAGAGAAGACAGATTACTAAGCAGCTGTTAAAAGGCCTCAGAGATAATGATGGAAAAAGATCTTTATGATATTTTCTGTCTCTTTGAAAAATCTCTGAAAATTCCCTGGTGGTCCATTGGTTAGAATTCAGCATTTTCACTGCTGTGGCTTGGGTTCAATCCCTGGTAAGGAATTAAGATCCCATAAGCCATGTGGTACAGCCAAAGAAAGAAAGCACAGTAAAAATTTAAGATATTTTTAAGTATATGTTGGGTTTTAGACTTATGTTTCTGTTGGATACAGCAGTGATCCATGAGAGTGGCCATTAGAGTGGCTCAGCTTTGTGTTAGTATCTTCTTAAAGAGCCAAAACGAAACCATGAAGCCACTGGCACACAGAGTGATGGATTGTAAGGTGCAGACAATGTGAGTTTCCAGAAATCAGAAAAATCAAAAATCACTGTGGGCTGTGGTTGTTGGTGAAGGTCTCAAAATGCTTAATAGAACATATCTGGGACTCAGGTCTTAAAAATATATATTGCAATTGCACATGAATAGATGGAGAGAAGGAAGGACATTTTTTAGCCAGTACAAATAAACCTAAGTAAAGGCATGAGGTAGGAATGAGCATTGTACAGTGTCAAACGAGGGCTAGTCGGGAGTTCAGCTCAAGGGAAAGAAAAAGAAGAGTGATGAGTAGCAACTGGGAATTAGAATGTATCAGTAAAGTGGGATCAGCTTATGGAGGGTTTTAGAGGTTACACAAAGGAGGTTGTTTTTAATTTATAAAGGACTACAGATATATTCTGTAGAGTGATGAAAGCTAGAGTTTTAAAAAGCCTCATCTGGAGGAAGTGATTGAAATGGAGAAAGCCTGGAGACTTTTTTCTTAAATCCATGTGTGAAGCGTTTAGGTTTGGACTTGGAAAGGAAATGTTGAAAGGACGAATCATAGGACTTGTAACTGATTAGATGTTCAGGGCAGACATGAGATCAGAATCAAATATAATTCTAATTTTTCTTGTCTAGAGGTTTTGGAGAATTATGACTGCATTCATTTTTCCATTTATCTTTTCATTTATTCAAGAAATATTTATTGAGTACCTACTGTGTTGTCCATACGGGGATACACTGAGCAGAAACATTGAAAACTCCCCGACCTCATGGTGCTTACATTCAAGAGAGGGAGAAACTGGTAATTTAAAATATCAACAAGCAAAATATATAGCATATTAGCTGCCAAGTTCTTTGAAGAAAAATAAGGAAGAGAAGGAGAATAATGAATTAGGGATAGGTAAAGAGGTTACATTGATAAATAATTGAAGTGGAGGTGTTAGAAAAGGAGCTAGTTGTCAGGGAAAGGTGAGATTTGGACATATTAGTGGCATTATTTTCTGAGAAATGCGGGTTAGTAATTCTTATGAGATGTTGTGATTGCAAATGTAGATTTGGGAGACACTAGCATGGCTGCAGAAATTGAGGCCTTTATCTTGGGAGAACTCTTAAAAAAGCAGGATTTGATGAAAGCCTGAGGTCCCAACCCTGGGCGCTGCCCATTTTTTTGGGAGAATTTCTTGAGGAGAAAGACTCAGGGAGGGAGGAACAGTATTCACATGTTGCCAGGATTAGAAAGAGAGGCTGGAAAGGAAGGGAACTTGCTTCTCAAGGTTGTTTTCATTGTTTTATGTGGATGATGATTGGAAGGTACAGCTTATCAAAAGTACATTCCAATACAGTATTTATCATCCGCTGGTAATGTCTTAAGACAGTTTCTGCAAATATCTGGAAGACTATTGACTAAAAGGGCAATGAACCACTCTGTTGTCCAGAAGTGGATAACCAAAGTAAGTTCATTTTTATCTTAACATCAGAACACACCATTAAAATGACAAAGCCCTGATTAATGAGTACCTTATGAGTACTGAAGACTTTGTTGATGTGTTTATTTCACAACCAACCCATCCTCTCATCCTCGGTAAAACTGTTGTCTGTCTCTTGATGCTGTATCCCCTGACTTTGAGATTTGACAGTCTAGTATGAAGAACACCAATGTGGTAGGACATGAAAGCCTTTTTAGACAGGGAAAAACCAGTAACCAAATATTCCATGAAGCAAAAAGTAAATAAACAGGTGACTAATACAGAGGTCTGAAGGGAATGGCCTACCAATTAGGCAGTGGCTTCTCCGAATTTTACGAGGTGCTATTACCAATTCCTTCCTGTGAAATTAAGGCTGCTGGTATACCTGTTAGTTGTTTTCTCCACGTTAAAATCTTCTTCTTTTTCATTTAAAAGATTACTAAGATAGACAAATGCAGCAAAGAGTGCTCTAACTCTGAAGCATTGAGTTGTAAGTCTTGGTCTGTAAACTCTGAAGGCACCCTGTGCTGACGCTCCTGTGAGAACTTGTAGGCTGGTATGATAAACAACAGTGATGCAATAACAACATAGCTCTGGAGACTGCAAATGATTGTGATCTACATCTCACGTTACAAAAAAACTTAAATATTAATGATCTTTTAAAATCAGTACTTTTCAACTGCATGGACATTTAATCGGAAGGAAGTGAATAACATTTATTTATTTATTTTTATTTTTCTATTTTTACTGTATTGGGAAATATAGCACATATAAGAAATATTATATGTAAGTACAGTTTAAACACTAATAATAATATCTTAACATAACCACCACTCAAATTAAAAAATAGAGTTTTGCCAGTACCAGAGAAGCCTTTATGGCCCGTGGTAATAGAATCTGATAACTTAGAAATGAGTAACATTTAATATTGATCAAAAGCCCCTGAGACCCAAATTTAAACAATTAATTTACTACCTTTTTGTCCTATTCATTAACTTGTAGGGGAATTAAAATAATTACAAATGACAGCAGTGATTGCAGCAAAATTTCTCTATTGTCTAATAATGCCACATGAAATTCTTAGAGGCTGAACATACTTGTTTCTCTCCTTATGTTACACATACTATCTTTCAGTAATGGAAAGAAGCAAGGGATCAGCTTTAGTTTCGATGCTCACAAATGATGACCCATTCCCAGTTTGGGAACCTGGAATGGTTGAATAGCGTTATCCTTGATGTGCAAGCTCAGGTTTTGCTATTGGAAACAAATGCTTCCATTCCCACCTTCCTCTCTGCTCTTTTTTCCTGTAACAGTTCAAGACTGAGAGAAAGTAAATATTTTTCCCCTTGAACATTTTTCCTTTTGATTTTTCTACCGATAGTAAGCATACTATCATCATTCTTGAACTAAAAATGACAGGTGTTTGAAGGCAATATGATGTCATTGATTTTAGTTGCCTGTTTTTTGTCATGCTAGATATTTCTGTTACTGAAGTTGATTTGGTTTTGTGTTCTTTATTGGTTTCTGTGTTGTGAAAAAGGAATGTTTATTTCATAAAGTATTTAAAAATATTTAAAAATGAACATATATTAGCCCAATACAAGTCTCAATACAATATTCAACATAGCTTAAATGTTGTTTTAACTATTGAATTCTGTGCCCCTGTAATTGATAAATAGAGCAAAGCAAAGCTAAGGAAACAGTAGTTAAATTAATTTTCATAATCCTTCTTCCATAAGATCATCTGGAATGTATTAAACATATCTTCTCTTTACCTTACTATAAAATCTAAGGGGAAATAAATATTTTTCACAGAAGTGAATTAATCACATTCGAAGTTAGTGAAATGGAGGACACACTCAGGTTTCTTTCTTCATTAAAGTAACTCCAAAGATACTTTACTACATGGTTTAGTCTGGCCAAATAAAAAGAGATATTGGGACCAAGATGCAAGAAAAGTATGTGTAGCATACAATATCTGTATTGGGATATGCTTTGAAAGACTGAGAAAAACTTACATATATTCCAACATATCACATATCTTTACATATTATTAATGTCTTAAAAAAGCTGGACATAAAATAAATTGTGTAAAAGCCAACATTATGTCATGAGGAGCAGAAAAGAGAAGAAGCAGACATTATAAACTTTCTTACATGCTTTATACCAAAATCCTTAAAAAAATAAACTGGAATGTGGCTGGTAGCCATAGGTGCAAAATAGATTATAAATTAATTTGGAAGCAGGTGTTTCCATGGTTGTGGGAGAAACAATGCCAACTGAACATTTCCATAGCATTAAAACAACAGACTATGGTAATACTTACAACAGGCAGGAAAGAGAAATAAGATCATAATGCTGGAACATATTCCTCACTTTCTGAAACAAAACCTGGAGCCATAAATGCTGCAGCTGGAAGAGTTTTGTAGGAGTTTTGATCTTGGTGGGCGAATTCGGTATTAACATCTTTAACTCAGATGCATAGCTTGCAGTAAAATCCGTATCCACAAAGTATTTTCTATCCCCAACTGTGAAGTTTTTGCTCTTTCTTTTTCTTTTAAGAAGAAATAAACAAAGACCAAAAATTATTGTATTTGATAAACTTCAATTTGTCATTTTTTGGAGCAAGTGAAATTATAAAACAGCAATTCTCATGCTAGCCATGTATATAGTTATAGTATTATAATACTTTATACTCACTGGCACATAATCCCATTCCATTAGTGAGCTGTATTAAAGAATAACAATGTCTATGCTTTCATGAGCAATATTTTCCTCTGATAAGAGTTGTGTTTCCAGTTGATAACAGATTCCATATACTTGCAGTTTTCCTGCACTGAATTCTGGCAATTCCCACCCCTCTTATTTTCATTTTAGGGCAAAGAGAAAGGTCTGACATGGGACTCATTTGTCATTTTATTCTGTGGCCTTGGTTGAATGACAGTTTTGATATCTTTCCACTCTGTTCTCCATAGAACTTGGACATTTTGTGGGATACATATATACTGAAGTTACTGAAAGTTACCTGGCCCTCCTAATAGACACTTGGGATTGTCAGCTAGTACATTTTATTTCATAATTAAAATATGCATAAAATATATAGCATATATTTTAATATATGCATATAAATACTAAAGATATAAAGCAATAAATACAGTTGATCTTGTCATGTTTTAGTGATAATTTAAATCTCTGCTTATATTTTCCTTAACTTAAAACTACTAGGCAAAAAATAAATGAATCATATACAAACAGTTGATTTTCCACTGCCCTCCTTAAATTGAGTAATCACCTACTGAATTGTCTGGTTATTTAGGTTTGGTTGAATCATATGGCATTGTTATTTCCATAGGAGAAAAACAATTGAATATTAGCAATAGCAAGTGATTCAGCCTAATAGATTCAAGTTCAGTCATAAATTATATATATCCCTTTGTTGGTTACAGCTAAAAGTATTAGGATCGGGAATTTCCACCCCCAGCACTTCGATTGGAGGGACTCAGCTTTCTCCCACTAACTTGCTATATCTGATGTTTCCTCTTTCAGGGGTCCATTTTCTCTGCTTTCTTGTTCCTTTTCCTTTCTTATATTATTTCTTCAGAGAGAAAGAGGAAGAATAAAGAAAGATGGAGAACAACAAGGTATGGTTCTTCTCTATGAAACTGTCCCCAAAGCCTCCTAAAGATTCTAAACTCAAAAAAAAAAAAAAAAAATTTGGTTATGAGTAGATTTTTGTAGAAACTGGTAAACAGACTGGGCTTCCTGCCTGAATTGATGTATGGGAGCATAGCGGGAGAAGCGCATGGAAGCCAGTCCTGAGCACTCACAGAATCACAAAGAAGATTCTGGTGTTCACATCCTATAGAATTTGGGTTTGTCCAAGTTTAAACAGATCTCCAAGTTCCCTGTTTGGCATCTGTGTTTCATCTGGGGTCCTGTCCAGTATCGTTTGAATTAAGCGGCAGAGCTGAACCAGGAGTACAGTATAATGACTTCCAAACTGTGGAATACACTGTGCTGGGAGATTAGGGGTTTGTTGAAATGGCTAAAAATGTTGAGTTTGGAAATTCTATTTAAATTTAGAGAAAAGTTATAGAAACCATTCTGAGATAGACAATACAGACTTTGGGGAAAGTACACTGTTTAATATTGGGTATTTCAGAAAGAAGCTTGGTATGTGCTGAATCACAAACAAGATTGGTGGTAGTATTTGTCAGTATAAGAACATACATAGGACTTCCTGGTATGCAGTGTGGTTTTGTTAACGGAGAGAAGAGACGTTTTGTGGCAGATGCCTGCTAGCAAGAAAAACCACTACTTCCAGAAGTTAAGGTCAGGAAATGAGAAAGAAGTTAAAGGAGGTGAACTACTCCACCACCATGAGCAAAGGTGCTCATAGAAACACCTAAGCTTTTCTTGTGTGTGGGTGAGGCTCTAGAGGGAGGTGCTGCAGAGGGCAGGGCACCCGCTTAACATTAGCCAGGGTGGTCTCTCAAGCAGGATGAAGCAAACATGGCACCAGGTTTAGGTTGGGAGTTTCATCCTGTTCTTGGGGCTTCCTTAAGCCTAGTGCTGTTGACCGTGTTGCAGTGCTCCATCCACAGACTTCTCTCCAGGTTCCTCGGTGACCTCTGCTGCCAGAGAAGACCTTGTCTGGTTGAACTGAATGGGGGAGACCCCTCAAACGAATAAAGAGGCAGAGCTGGAAGAGGATTCCAATAAGACCTGCAGATGCTGGATGTCTCCAAGGAGAGTGATGGGGGAAGTTAGGGCTGTGTAGTGAAGTAGGTGTGGTGTGGAGGGAAGCGGAGTGCTAAGTAGTCATCATGCTTTGCTTCTCCCTACCTTTTACTTTGGGAGAGAACTTGATAAAAACTGAGACTGCTAATGTTCCCCCTTTTCCCTTTAGTTAGGGCAAGTTTTAATTAGATTCGGGAAAATTGCATTCACTAGAATTCACTTAGACAACATCTTGTTTAGAAAAGTGTGTGGGGTTTAGAACAGGATTCCAAGGATATGCCTGGAACTCTTTTGAGCTAGACAAGCAAAGAGCTTTCTTAGTTCTTGGAGGAGAAGAAAGCAGAGACTAGTACTGGTGGATCCACCCAAATGACAGAAAGTCACATGCTTTCTAATGCAGCTCTCTTCATGACTGTGTACCAAGGTAATAAATTCAAGAAGTGCTTGAACAGGAGTGGGTTTTTGGCGGCAGCCAATGAGGAGACTCCATGTGGATTTACTGGAGAACTTGGATGGAAGAGCATGAAGCCAGAGAGAGGATGAGAAAGTTGGACATTACCTATAATATTTTGCACTCTCACAGTCTGTATAATTGGCAGGCAAGTTTAACCAAATTTGTGGTGTATGTATGTGTGTGTATATGTGTATGTGTGATGTCACCTAGCTAAATGAAAGGATTCATGTCTTTCTGGGAATCTTCCTGTCCCAGGACTTATATTCCCATGGCAGCATTTTATACACTATATGCAGACACAGACATTTCCAATCCCCTGAGTTATCACAGTTCCCTCATTCAAAGGCTTCCTTGTCTCTCTGTTTCCATAGGAAGTCTGTGTAGATGAGGCAAAATTCTTTCATGTAATTTTAACCTTGTCCTATCAGATGTATCTAAGAAAATCGAAAGAAAAAGGGAGGGAAAGAAATGCTTTCATGAATCCTATGTGACTGCCATACTCCAGCATTCACATCTTTGTTTATCTTAGCCTCTTGCCTAAATGCCTTCTTCCACCCAAATGTTATCTGTCCTTCAAGACCTAGCTAAAGGCACATGTCCTCCTGAACTTCTTTCCGATCTTTCTAGTCCTTGCTGATCTCTTTTCTAGCATTTATCTTGTCTCTGACTTCACTGAGTCCTCTTTGAGGATGAGGCATGTTTTATACTTCTAAAACTTCCACAGTACAGCGCGGAGTGCACAGCAAGCGTTTCATTTAAACGCATTTTTTACTAGCTGTGTGCGAATGTGGTCTACTGCTTTAAGATGTAAGCCCCTGGAGGCAGAGCCTAGGGTTTGCAGGTGTTTTTGTTTGTTTGTTTTTGTTTTTAAACAGAACTTCACACGTTTTAGGCTGTTTGACTATATTAAACAATGAAGGCCGTGAGAATACTAGAACTTCATTAAAAGTTTCTGTGGGGTGCGTGCTTAGCTCTGTTACTTTATGATGGATGTGAGACCGCAATGAGCTGTTCTGTAAGTGTCCTCCCAGTGGCCAGGCATGCCAGGAGAACAATTCTTACAGTTATTACCTACTGAGATTTTAACTGATTTCCATTTGTGCAAATATTGCTGTAAGGCTAAAAAGCCCAACATCTTGACTTTGAATTCATCCCGAATTGAATAATGAATTATTATTACTAAGACATAGAGCAAAGAATAAGTAGAAAATCAGCAATCATTGGTTGATAGTAAGACTGGAAAAATGGAATTAAGCCAGAGTCTCTTTACTTGCTCAAAGAGCTCATACCTTTCTTAAAGCCTTGTGTTATTAATAATAATAATAAGATGAAACTTTGTCAGCTACTTGGATCCAGAGAGCATTCCAAGACCAACAGAAATGATTTCAGGGAGCCAAGTCTTCAGGGTTTGCATAATTGCTAAACACTGTACTTCTCAACTTTCATAAGACAAGGCCATCTTCAAAATTTATTTATGAGATGAATAATTGAGCCTGAAAATTTGATTCTGACATTTCCTGTCTGTTGTGGATCTCTGAAGAGCTGTCTTAATCACATTTTTAGTAGTGTCCAAGAATGACATTCTTCTGACTCCTTTTAAGCAGAGACTGCAGAAAGTTTCTGGGATAAGTGATTGCCTCAGTTTTTGGTAGTCATTTCTCTGGGAGCATGCAGTTTGCCTCTTTCACTTGTGGAGTATGTCCTACAGAGTGGAGGAGTCATGTCCTTCCCCCAGACTTCCTCCATGCCATCAATACTGTGGAAGATTTGACTTCATAAAAAGCCTTTATGTATCATAGACAAAGGATATTCTTTTTCATCCTTATAAAAAGTGATCTTGCCCAGGGAGTCACATAGAGAAGAACTGGGTGAGGCAGGAATGAACTGACTCATTGATGTATCTCCCATGAACTCTGGATTGCTTTAGAGGGATGAAATGAGCAGTTGAATGATTGTCTAAATTCCAAGGCAGAGAACTGGCTTAAGAACAACAAACATAGTTTGGGCCTGCATAAAATAGAGGGCTTTCTAGGGGATCAGAAAAAACCTGTTTTGCACAGGTGTTACTCTAATTGTGATCCAGAGCTATGGAGGGTTTCACAGTGTGCTGTGATTCCTGTGTTGAGACCACAGCTGTTATAATTCAACTCTCTCCCCACCCTACATGGTGGTCTCGCATTGTTTCATAGGTCCTTAACGGGGTGCACATAGAAAAGTAAAACAAGACATCAAGGCTTGTGCTTGGTTCCAGTGAATGGGCGGTAGTTTTGCTCCCACAGTTGGGTTTTGATCTGTTTAATAGGTCTTTGGAGAGGCAAATGTACAAACTGAAAACTTCTAGCATATAGAACCACTTGTTTCAGTAATTACAAGTGAAGATTGCACATGCTTTTAAGTTATAGTGGAGCCCAAAATTAAAGGTAAAGAAACCCCTCTTCTGTTCAGGATATGAGTTTCTGTTAGTAGGGTTTTTTAGTGTCGTTGCTCATAAAAGTTGATTTGGTCCTGAGTGTTAGTCTTTTGGATATTAAAAAAAAAATTTGTTGTATATATATATATAATGTGTATATAAAATTGTGTGTGTATATATATATATAATATGTATATATAATATGTATATATATTTTTTACTCTTGGGGTAAGAATAGAAAGTATCCATTCCTTTTTATTACTGGATTTACTTGAGTGTGAGTCATTTAGTAGTGTGCTTTTAAATTGGTGGACATGATTTTCCTTGAGGGTTGTTGTCCCAAATATAATTGGCACAATATTATGAAACATGGGCCCAGTAGAGTAGACCAGTTTTTAAGATAGTACGTTTGATTTGCTGTACTTTATGGGATAAGGCAGTAAGATATTTTATCTCTGTGAAATTAACCTTTTTAAAAATATCAACAGCAAATAACTTTTCCTTGGTTATTCAGAACTCCTTATTGAACTATCAGTATGACTTCTTTTAAATTTTGAAAATGTTGTTACCCAGCTGTCTTGGGTGTTCTTACCTCCCCAACTTTCTATACAGCTTTTCTTGTGTCTCTCAAGTCTATATAAAGTGCTTTACAGTTACCTTCCCATATAGCTACATTTCAGGGCTTTTTCCCTCCCTTTTTCATAGCACGTTATATATTTTGTTGGTAAAGGGATTGTAAATTCTTCAAAGGTTAGGAACTGCTGTATATTTATCTCTGCATCTCTGTTATTCTGAATGTATTTATTAACACAAAGATTATTCCTCACATCTTACTTCTTTTGTATACCTTTGCCTTTTTTCTTATTATGCCTTCTTTGTATCATCCCACTGAGAGAGAAAGTATTTTGTTAATAATAACTTTAATGCCGTAGTCCTTAACTACATATTGGGCTCATGTGGAGAGCCTTAAAAAATGTTGATACTTGGGTCCCATTTCCAAGAATTCTGGTTGAATTGGTCTGCAGTGTGTCCTGGGCTTTGGGGTTTTGTTAAAACTCCCTCAAAGTGAAGTGAAGTCGCTCAGTCATGTCCAACTCTTTGCGACCCTATGGACTATAGCCTACCAGGCTTCTCCATCCATGGGATTTTCCAGGCAAGAGTACTGGAGTGGGTTGCCATTTCCTTCTCCAGAGGGTCTTCCTGACCCAGGGATCAAACCCAGGTCTTCCATAAAGCAAGCAGATGCTTTACCCTCTGAGCCACCAGGGATGTACTAAAAGCTCCCTAGGTGATCCTAATATCCAACCAAGGTTGAGAGCCACTGCTCTTGCGCCCTGTCAATTCCAATCATGAACTTGAGCTTACTTGGGCTTGCACTCTATGCAAATGTCTAGCACTTTAATCTTTGCAGTGATATTTATGTAAAATGATTGATGATAATAATTATTACTAACAATAATAATAACAACAGTTATTGAGCACTTCTTGCCAGGCACTAAATGCTTTATAGTTTATCTTACAAAAATAATGAGATAAGAAATACCACTATTCCCATTTTATAGATGAGGAAATTTAGGCATAGGGAAGTTAAATAAATTCCCAAGTCACACATTTAGTAAATGACAGAGCTGAGATTTGTATCTAGGCAAGTTAACCTCAAAAGTCTACACTCCCAATCACATTATGCCATTGTCTGTTACACCTTCTTGGGATAATGACTCCTGATTAATGGGGATTTCTAATTACTAGAAACAAATTGTTAGCCAGTCACATAGTATTTCCTATTGCCTTAATCTACTCAGCTCTGCCCTGAGGGGTATGATAAGGAAGAAATTTCTTCTAAAGAGGGACCAGGCAGATCCCAATATACAAGAAAAACATGCTGCAGAGCCGCAGAGACATCTAATCCAATGTTTTCAACTGTGGTGCTGTTGAGCATTTGCATGTCCCCTTCAGTTGTGACAATCAGAACTGTTTCAGACATTGCCAAATGTCCCCTTGTGAGAACCACCACTCTAATCAAACAGCTTTCAAGCTAATAATAGTAATTAAACTTGGAGTAATAAGATGTTTTGATTGATGGTGACAACTTATTTCAAAACAAGCATATCATAATTTATTTATTCAAATGAAAGTGTTTCTATCCAAGTAATCAACTGGGAAGATGACACTCATTCCAACAATGCTGCTGTTGTTGGAAATATTTAAAAAATTGTCTTCAGATCTTGTAGTACAACTGAAAAATACTATCCAGCATAATAAATCATCCTTTGCATGGTGAATTTAATATTTAGAAATCTCTGAAAGATATTTAGAGCCAAGTCTGGTGAGTAGGGTGTGTTGATATAGACGAAAACTGTTTTTTGTAACTCTAACAACGTGGTCTTTCTTGTGTGGCTCATTAACTGATAGCCATTAAACAGGAAGAATTCAAACGAATGTTCTGATTAGTGATGCTCTTCATAGAAGTTGTTCCAGAACTTCTCTGAAGGGCAGTGCTCTATAATGCTCACTTTTGTTTGAAAACAAATTTCGTTTTCTAAACATCATATATCATGCATGTACTAAGAATTTTCATGGGTGAGCAAGTCCTAGTACTAGAGGAACTGGGAAAGGTTCCTAAAGGAGGTTAATCTTGAAAGAAGGAAAAGCCAAGGACTGGCTGAGGAAAGTTGGGGAAGCAATTCAGGTAGGGGCAGTAATTATGCAAAGCTTGGAGGTAGGAGGGAATTAGTCATGAATTAGAGATGGTGAGCAGGTGCACTTAACTAGATTGGAGAGTCTGAGTCAAAGACTGTGGTCTTAATCCTGCCCACATTATCAGTGTCACCAGAGAAGTTTATAAAAAGTGATAGCTGCTTGAGTCCCATCTGTGTGTGTGTGTGTGCTCAGTTGCTCGGTCGTGTTTGACTCTTTGTGACCCCATGGACTGTAGTCTGCCAGGCTTTTCTGTCCAGGGAGTTTGCCAGGCAAGAATACTGGAGTGGGTTGCCATATCCTACTCCAGGGGATACTGGACTATAAATAAGATACTGCTTTGGTGGTGTCTTGAGTCTCTGTGTTTTGTTTTGAAAATCTTCACAACATATCTTAATGCATATACATGTCTGAGCATCAATTTAATAAGACATGTACTTGGTTGAGTAAACGGAGCCTGCAATCCATATTTTCCATGCTTACAAAGTGATAGTGGGCCAGGATAGGCTTTTTAGAAGGGCAGTAAGAACTTCATGCAGTTTTGTATATACCAAGACAGTGATACTGGTGTACTACCAGAGAATCCTGAAGATTCACTGGGGCTTCCCTGGTGGCTCAGATGGTAAAGAATCTGCCTGGGTTGTATCCCTTGGTTGGGAATCTCCTGGAGGAGGGAATGGCTACCCACTCCAGTATTCTTGCCTGGAAAATCCCATGGACAGAGGAGCCTGGTGGGCTACAGCCTGTGGGGTCACAGAAGAGTTGGCCACAACTGAGTGACTTTCACATTTTAGTTCTCAAGAGATTAAATTACTTGTCCAAGTTCACATAGCTAGTAAGTGCAAAGCTAAGGTATGCTTCCCAAGTCTTTTAATCTCACACATGAGCAAACCAGAGAAAGAATTAGGGAATTTGTTGGAGTACAGGAGTGGGTGAGAGGTTAAAATACTAATGGAAGGTGTCTATACCTTTAGAGGATCTTAGAGAGCAGAAGGGAAGAAAATGAAAATTGAATACCCACCATGTGTCAGACTCTATCATCATTTAATTTTCCCGATATCCCAGCAGGGTAGCAGTGGTGCCCGCAAGGGTACTGTGGCTCAGAGTGATCAATAACTTGTCTGATGTTGCACAGATAGGAAATGAGGTTCAGACCACACCTAGGTCATCTGGCTCCACAGCTTATCATGCTTTTTAGTGCCTCATTAGGCCCCTTATCTGACAGCAGTGGTTCTTTACTGAGGACAATTTTGCCCCCAGGGACATTTTACAATGTCTTGAGACATTTTGGGTTGTCATAATTGTGGGGTCAGTGCGGCTTCTACCTCTGTCTAGTAGGATGAGGCCAGATATGCTCATCGATAATGCATAGAACAGCCAGCTCAAAGTGACAATAGTGTTAAGATTGAGAAACCTTGAGGATGGTTGAAGCTCAGGAAGTTGGCAATGAAAGACAAGTTTATGGGTAAGATGATGAAGTGTCTTCAAACATTCATGTGTTAGTTTAGTGTTCAGTTAAATCTAGCTGTCTCATCTCCTTCCGCCTGAGAGTTGCTTGAGGCTGAGACATTGCTCACTGTAATCTAGTAACCAACATCATGCCTTAACTGACTCCTTTTTGACAGGAGCCCTTCTTTAAGACCCTGCATGGTTTACCACAAGAACAGTTAGTTTCTGACCTCTTATTAAGGTGAAGAGGCTTTTCTCCTACGTTTTCCCTTTCTTTTTTCTTCTGTTATTATTATTATTAATTTATTTCTTCTTTGTGGCCCTTTGAGTTCTTGGCAGATCTTTTAGATATTTGTTTCAAGTTTTTCTTTTTAGCCTTTTGTTCGAGGGAGGTGGATCCCTGTTTACCAGGACCCAAATGGAAATGTCTAAGCCCAGAGGCCACAATAAGGCAGCCATTTTTAGTCACTCTCCACCTGGACTGAATCTGAGCCAGTAGATAAGAGGCAAAACATACCCATTATCAGGCCCCCTAAGCCATCTACTCCCCTGGTTTCTCCCACGGATATTCTTGTTCCAGTGCCAGTAAACCCACATACTCTGTTTGCGGTGGCTTGGAGCCAAAATCCAGGTGTGATATTCCAAAGCATTCTTGTAGAGGAGTTTTCAGCTGGTATTTTGTTTACCTGCATTTTTGGCTAGTCTCACTCACTTGGGAGCCAAAAGCTTACAGAACTGAAACATCTCTAGCTTTTACCTTACCTGTCTATAAAATATGCATGAATACAGACTTTAGACAATATGTCTGTGGCCTTCAGTGACCCCTTCTTTGCCTTTGTATTTCTTTAGGAAATTCCAAGAGGCTGTGGAAACACCTCTTACTTAGCTACTGCTGATTGGAAATCTGGTACCCCCACAAAGTGCTCTGAGGTGCCCAGCAGGGGAAAAAAGCCCTCTAAAATCAAGGTATGTTGTTCTTGGGATTATTTCCCATTTTTTAGTAGAAGACTCTTCTTGAATGTTCATTTTAAGGCAGCGCTGGAGAAAAATCATAGTAAATAAACTAGCCATCAGTGAGTTCTTCCACTCTCTCATTTTAGGGAAAGACCTCAAGATTATACAGATTAGGATTTGTGGTGTGTTTGGCTTTGGGGTCATCCTCATTGACTTCGTCAAGGTCACTGTGTTGTTCCACTAACTTTGGGGCTTGGGTGTATGTGTTCTGGCTGGCTCTGTGACTTCCCGCCTAGCTCAGCTTTGCTAGTGCTCTAGGCTTTATCTTGTTGTCTGCCTTAGCCTCTGATATGCAGGGCAGTGGGGCAGGTGGAAGGTCATGAATTAGTACACAGAGATTTATGTCAGAGGGTCTGCAGGAAAGTTCAGCTCTTACTGTACTGTTTTGTTGGGAGAGTGGTGTAAAGTGAGGACTGATCCCCCCTCTACTCTCTTGGGAAATTGAGTCTTACTACCTTTATCCTCAGTGTACTTGCTTTAGCATGTTAGAAAAAGAGCATTTTGTAATGGATGGAAATATACAAGTGTGTGCTTTTATATTACTTTTGTTGTTGAGACCTCTCTCAATCTTATTTCTGTTATCTGTAAAATAGGAATAACACTCTGGCATCTTCATACCATACCTGAATTAGGACTTTGCCTTGTTCACTGTATCTAGGATAATGCTTGGTGCATTGTTACTACTTAATAAATACATGTTGAATAAATAAATAAACATAAAGTTTTCCAATTCTAAATGAATTTAGGATACTGCTTTCTCAGAGAGGAGGTTGCATTTTAATCTATTTTTATTAGACATAAGATAAAATAAAAATTTTTGATATTTCTGTCTTAACTTGTCTTATTTCTGGCCCTGTGCCATAGAACAAGCAGATGAGCACAAGGAATGAGATTATCATATTTTTCCATGTTAGTAAGTAGGGGCCTTTCAGAGTACACAGTGTTTTTGTTTTTTTTTTACTAAGCATGGTTTTAGTGGAAAATTTATTATGTACTTTTAAAGGGAAAACAATTGTATAGAATCTTAATCTAGATTATTTGCATCTCAGTTTTTAAGATTTATATGAAGAAAATACAGGATGTATGGTCTTTCTTGGTCCACTGCACTGTATATTGTGCAGAAACTTCAAAGACCCTTGACGTTAGCTTGCAGCTTAGGGAGAGTGAAGATATCTACAGGCTATGCCTGTCTTTTGATTCATAGATGTGATATACCCACACATGCGTACACACATGTATGCACACGTTATCAGGACAGTGGCAGCTCATTTGATGAACCTTGTCCAAAAAGTCAAATTTGCGTGTTTGCTTATGCCTTTTGTTAAGATTCCTTACTGTACTCATGTTGAATCTTTGGTAACTAGAGTTTATATATGTCTCTGTGTAAATTACTCAGTGGTGTTTTTCCTCCTTTGAACTTTTCTGTGATTAAAATTTGAAATGTTAGGACATTTTCTACTATTGGCAATCTGTCTGATCCTTCAGCTAGAAACTTCAGGACCACTTGAAACTTAGGAATTTTTAGATTTGAGTTTTTAGAGATTTCAGACTTTATACTTCACATTTTTGAAAGACAGTGAGGTGCGTTTACTATGTTATGTAACACTCTCACCAGAGTCTGAACCAACATACATAGTCAATCAAGTTTTACAATGAAATGCATGATATGTATACCAAGAGGGACAAATCAAGACTCTAAGTAGCCTCGTGGAAATTTAGGTCAGCTTTTTGCCACCAAATGAGTTTTCAGATCAAGTCGAGTTTGCCATCAAAAGAGTTGAGGGAAAAAAAAAAACAAAAACTTTTGCTTTTTACAAAATTTTGGTTATTTGAATTAATGGAAAGATAATTGTAGACTGGTATTTCAAAAATACAATTATTCTATTTTTTGATTTTATTAAGACAGATCATTTTGTGTATTTTTTTTTTCTTTTTAACTTTTAATTTTGTATTGGGGTCTAACTGATTAACGGTGTTGTGATAGTTTCAGGTGAACAGCAAAGGAACATACACACACAGATAGCCATTCTCCCCCAAACTCTACTCCCATTCAAGCTGCCATATAACATTGAGCAGAGTTCCATGTGTTATACAGTAGGTCCTTGTTGGTTATCCATTTGAAATATACCAGTGTGTACACGACCATCCCAAACCCCCTATCCCTTCTTCATGGCAACCATAAGTTTGTTTTACAAGTCTTTGAATCTTTTTCTGAGAAACCTCATTTTATCCAGAGCCTTTTGGAGGGAGGCAGGTGGCTTGCCTTAGGGTTCATTGTCCTCCACAGAAAACCTACAGAGTTTCTGTTCACAAGTCATTTGAAAGTCAGCTCAATTTATTTCTTTGTGCAGACTGTTAGAAAGGCTTGGATTCCACTAGAGGGCAGTTGGGCCTTATCTCAGTGGACTTTATGGTTATCAGATCTGTTCCTGTCAAACTGAGTAATTTTTGCCATTAACCACCACTCATTTCTGTTTCTTTTCAGCACCTGTCTGTCCTACTTATCATCACCCACGCTACTAATATGTGTCAGTTATTCCCACACTTGCATCCAGCCTAGACTGTTCTCCTGAACTCTTATTCAGCATTTCTAGTTGGCTGTTTTAAGACCATTGAATCTCGATATGATGAAGGTTGACCCCAAGAACTCTACTGCATGTTATCTACCCCTAATTCTCTTCTTCCTGTGCCCCTTGCCTCAGGGAAAGTCACCCCTGTCTATTTGCTTATGCAAGCCTTGGAACTTAGGCTTCATCCCTGATGCTCCCTTTCTTTCATAATTCCTCATCAGAGCCTCTCCATTTTACTTGCCAAATGTCTCTCAAGGTCTATCTACTTTTGTATGTCTCCATTCCTAGCTAACAACTTTCTTTTATTTGGCTATTAGCCACCTATTTAGTCTCCTAGCTCTAGTCTTGCCTTTCTCCCTTCTTCCAAATTTCTCTCTTATCCTCTGCTTCTCCTTCTGCCAACTCTAGACCTTTCAATCTTCATTTCTATCCCCACACTTTCATATTTCTACCCATTATGAAACGCTGTTTCTCAAACATGCAGAAAGCAAGTACACTGAGGAGGAAGGTTCAGTTCAGTTCAGTTCAGTCGCTCATTTGTGTCCGACTCCTTGCAAACCCAAGAGCTGCAGCACACCAGGCCTCCCTGTCCAACACCAACTCCAGGAGCCCACCCAAACTCATGTCCATTGAGTCGGTGATGCCATCCAACCATCTCATCCTCTGTCATCCCTTTCTCCTCCTGCCCTCAATCTTTCCCAGCATCACGGTCTTTTCAAATGAGTCAACTCTTCGCATCAGGTAGCCAAAGTATTGGAGTTTCAGCTTCAGCGTCAGTCCTCCCAATGAACACCCAGAACTGATCTCCTTTAGGATGGACTGATTGGATCTCTTTGCAGTCAAGGGACTCTCAAGAGTCTTCAACACCACAGTTCAAAAGCATCAATTCTTCAGTGCTCAGGTTTCTTTATAGTCCAACTCTCACATCCATACATGACTACTGGGAAAACCATAGCCTTGACTAGATGGACCTGTGTCAGCAAAGTGATGTCTCTGATTTTTAATATGAGGATAAATGTAGTAAGATTTAATTTCCCAAGACAGTAGAGGTGGGTCATATATACAAGTAGTCCTTGCTGTTCATGGTTCCTTATATGTATGAATTTGAGTTAGCATGATTTAGCTAAATAACACCAGTCCTCCAAAGCCAGTCTTCCAGCAATACAGTACAAATTTTAGATTTCCATTTAGTCACTTCCTTAGAAAAGTCTTCCCCTCAGAGATTTAAGAACATCTTAAAGGCACTTGCAACACCCTGTATTATTATTTTTTTTTCATGGCACTTATCATAGTTTATAATTATCTCTTTCCTCCTACCTTTCCTGTGTCCCTCCCTCCCTTTCTTCTTTCGTCCTGTAAATTGGCTTATTGTTGTCTGCCTTGTTTGTTCATTACATTAAAGGGCAATGAGGTTATACTATCTCTAGCTTTTAACAGTGACTGGGAATTCTCAGTTAATAAAGGCTGAATGAATGGATAAATTAACAAAAACAGGGCCCATTTGTTTCTTGGAAAACTAAGAAAGACACAAAGAAAGAAATTTTAGTGTGGAGTTTAGTTTACAACATACCCTCAGTAAATATTCATTGAATGGATGACGAATCTATGGTGCTGGAATTGATATATGAAGGACCTATGTAGGGAAACTGAATCTTTCCAATACCTTAAGAAGAATTATTTGAACAATTCAGGATGATGTATAAAAGAAAGTTTAAAAAAATCACCCATAATCCATCTTTCTCCCTTCTTTTCTATTATTACTGAAGTATTATATGGATATAGTCTTTAGATTCAGACCATACAGATGTTTGAAAAAATGAAGAATAAAAGATAACAAACTCTTTCTATCATCATTTCCATTTTTCTGCCAGAGGAAACCATTATCAAATTAAATGTACATTTTCTCTACTACCCCCCTATGCATTTCACAATTATATATATGTACATGAATGCACGCTAAGTTGCTTTAGTTGTGTCCGACTCATCGTGACCCTATGGACGCCAGCCTGCCAGGCTCCTCTGTCTATGGGGTTTTCCAGGCATGAATACTGGAGTGGGTTGCCATGTGCTCCTCCAGGGGATCTTCCCAATCCAGGGATTGGACTCATGTCTCTTACGTCGCCTGCCTTGGCAGGCGGGTTCTTTACCACTAACGCCACTTGGGAAGCCCTATATATGTACATGCACACACATTAAAAAAAAAAAAGGAAGAAAGAGGAAAACCACTTGAGGGCATGAGGGGCACATGGTGGGGGCTACCATGTGAGGCAGAGTCCATGAAAACACCCTGATAAGACTGTTAAAGTGAAAAGTGAAAGTGAAGTCGCTCAGTTGTGTCCGACTCTTTGCAGCCCCATGGACTGTAGCCCACCAGGCTCCTCCTTCCATGGGATTCTCCAGGCAAGAGTACTGGAGTGGGGTGCCATTGCCTTCTCCAGGGGATCTTCTGACCCAGGGAACAAACCCGGGTCTCCCGCATTCCAGGCAGATACTTTGACCTTTGAGCAACCAGGAGAAAGGAGAAATAACTTATTTAGCCCCAAATTGATATGGTATAGTTCCCCCTTTCTCTGTGCCCAACCTGAAGCACACTTCAATAAAGTCTACTTCACACATATATGAGGACATACAAACAAAACAAAGAGCACCAAAAACCCAAAAGAAAAATAAATAAAATGGGATTATGTTGTAGGGGAGAAAAAATAATTTCCCCTTTAGTCTTCTGGCTTCCCTGGTGGCTCAGAGGTTAAAGCGTCTGCCTCCAATGCGGGAGACCCGGGTTCGATCCCTGGGTCGGGAAGATCCCCTGGAGAAGGAAATGGCAATCCACTCCAGTATTCCTGCCTGGAGAATCCCATGGACAGAGAAGCCTAGTAGGTTACAGTCCACGGGGTCGCAAAGAGTCGGACACGACTGAGCGACTTCACCTCACCTTAGTCTTCTAGGTTTTTGGCTGAGACCCTCCTGTAACAAATGATAGACTATTAAGAGAAAAGTATATACAAGTTTAATAATGTGTACATCTCCTGAATATGTGGGAGATATCCAGGAAAGCTGAATAATTCTCTGAAAGCCACTACCTTAAATACCATCTCCAACTAGAGACGAAAGATGTGGGGTGGTGGTGGTAGGGGAGGCCAGTTAGCGGAGCTTACCAGGAAAATCACAGTAAAAGCAAGAGTGTGGCTATTTAGAGACAGAGTCAACCTCCTCTTCCTGGGGCTTCCTTGGTGGCTTAAACAGTAAAGGATCTGCCTGTAATGCAGGAGACCTGGGTTCAATTCCTGGGTCAGGAAGATCCCCTGGAGAAGGGGGATAGCTACTCACTCCAGTATTCTTGCCTGGAGAGTTCCATGGACAGAGGAGCCTGTGGCTTACAATCCATGCAGTCTCAAAGAGACAGACATGACTGAGTGACTAACACTTTCACTTCCCTCTTCCTGGTGCAGTGAGGGCAACACCCTTAACAAATGAAGATATCTTTTATAAATGCAAATTTTCTTACCAAAGGGTAACTTCAACTGGGTTTTCACAGCTTCTTCAATATCTGCTATTTTCTTAAAAAAAAAAAAAAATTCAAAAAATTTCTTATGCCATAGGGGCATATTTTGGCACAATTCTGCTCTCGCAGTGTTTTTCTTACTATTCAGTAACTATGCTCTTCTTAATGAGACTCAGAATTCTCTCAACATGATAGACATAATTTTACCTTATTCTTCACAGTGCTTCATAAGATGGATGTACTATTATTAATTTACCATTCCTCTATTAATGGAAATATGGCTTCTCCATTTTTTTCAATTACAAAAGTATGCTTTGTTAAACCTCCTACTTTTGTGCATATATTACATCTTCTTCTGTGTGGGTTTTACAAAGTGGAATTGCTACATCAAAGAGCACATTTTACATTTTGATAAATATTGTCAAGTTGAATCAAGCACACTGTTTGAGTGTGCTTGTCTCCACTTGTCAAGACAAAGTAGTTAAGTATTTAAAATGATAGGGACTTCCCTGGATATGAATCTGCCTGCCAATGCAGGGGACATGGGTTCAATCCCTGGTCCCAGAATATTCCATTGGCTGTGGAGCAACTAAGCCCATGTGTCACAACTCCTGAGCCCATGCTTTAGTGCCTGAAAGCCACACTACTAAAGCCTGCATGCTCTAGGGCCTGCAAGCCACAACCACTGAGCCCATGTTTCACAACTACTGAAGCCTGTGCACCTAGAGCTGGTGTTTCACAACAAGAGAAACCACTGCAATGAGAAGCCCACACACTACAACTAGAGAGTAACCCTTGTTCTCTGCAACTAGAGAAAACCCACATGCAGCAACAAAGACCCAGTGAAACAAAAAATAAAAGTAAAATGAATAAATATATAATAAAAAAAATAATGTCATCTGATGGATGAAAAATATTTCATTGTTGTTTTGGTTTGCATTTCCCTGATATATAATGTAGATGGGAATCTTTTAATTTGTTTATGTTTATGTTTAATTTGTGGATGTGTGCATATATATATCAATTATATCTTTTGCCCATTTTTATATGGCCTTTTTATTTAGAAGAGCTTTTCATAGTCATTTGTTTAATCTTGTCAGCAAGAATTTATGTCACTTGCACTGTATAGGCATAATGCTAGGTGTTGGAAATTTGGATAATACAACACAATATATAATATGCAGTATCGGCTCTCTTAAGGGTAGGCTGGTTAGAGGAAATACAGGCTTGCAAAGAAAATATTAATAAATGCAATAATGCGTTAAAACTGTGTGTTGACAAAGTGCTTGCTTAAGAATAACTGGGTTGTGGACAGTTGCTTATAAGTAATATCAGAGGGAGAAAAATTGAAACTGGCATAACCGTTCATCTTTCTAGTAGCAAATTCACAATATACTGAAAATTGCTTGCTATTTTTTTTAGCTTACTGTTCTATGCTTAAATGAGACTTTTTTACATATTTAACTCAGCAATTATTGCTTACGTTATACTAGTTATGAAGGCCAAAGTATTAAGAATAAAGACTCTTTGAAGTAACTTAATGTTTTAATTTTGAGTTTTGTTTTCCTGTCTCTAAGTGCAGTGGTGCTCTCACCCATCTAGATCAGAATCCTTTGACAGCTTCTGTGACCTTTCATTGTACACAATAAGTGGACATACAAGCAGAGTGGCACAGACATAGCTGAACCAAGTGGCATTATGAGAAAGTACCAGACAGGTAGAAAGTACGACAGGCACTTTCTGTCTGGTAATCTGTCTGATGCTGGTGATCGCAACGCTGATGAAGAAGACTGTCCAGCTGGAGAGGCCCACATTCATGAGATCTCTGTTTGCAAGTTAAAGCAAAACTTATTTAATACATCAGTACTATAGTTTATTAAGAACCGTAGAGACCTGAGTGAGTTAGTAAGATAGTGAGTGCCTTACTTTTGTCCAGAGAGAGGGTTAATGTTTGCATATCATTATGGAAAAATAAAATTCATCATTTTTGTACAAAGTCACCAACAATTAATTTTTTTCTTCAGGTGAAAGCTAGAGTGGTGTTTCAAGTTTACTGAGAGTGAGCTTGAAACCCAGAAGGACCTTGTGGGTCTCTTGGGCATGGAAGCCTTTTTTGTCACCTGTTTCTGATAGGCAAGACTCTTAACTTCCATAGTTCAGTTCAGTTCAGTCGCTCAGTCGTGTCCGACTCTTTGCGACCCCATGAATTGCAGCACGCCAGGCCTCCCTGTTCATCACCAACTCCCAGAGTTCACTCAGACTTGCGTCCATCAAGTCAGTGATGCCATCCAGCCATCTCATCCTCAGTCGTCCCCTTCTTCTCCTGCCCCCAATTCCTCGCAGCATCAGAGTCTTTTCCAATGAGTCAACTCTTTGCATAAAGTGGCCAAAGTACTGGAGTTTCAGCTTTAGCATCATTCCTTCCAAAGAAATCCCAGGGCTGATCTTCAGAATGGACTGGTTGGATCTCCTTGCCATCCAAGGGACTCTCAAGAGTCTTCTCCAGCATCACAGTTCAAAAGCATCAATTCTTCAGCGCTCTGCCTTCTTCACAGTCCAACTCTCAGATCCATACATGACCACAGGAAGAACCATAGCCTTGACTAGACGGATCTTAGTCGGCAAAGTAATGTCTCTGCTTTTGAATATACTGTCTAGGTTGGTCACAACTTTTCTTCCAAGAAGTAAGCGTCTTTTAATTTCATGGCTGCAGTCACCATCTGCAGTGATTTTAGAGCCCCAAAAAATAAAGTCTGACACCGTTTCCACTGTTTCTCCATCTATTTCCCATGAAGTGATGGGACCAGATGCCATGATCTTCGTTTTCTGAATGTTGAGCTTTAAGCCAACTTTTTCACTCTCCTCTTTCACTTTCATCAAGAGGCTCTTCATCAAGTTCCTCTTCACTTTCTGCCATAAGGGTGGTGTCATCTGCATATCTGAGGTTATTGATATTTCTCCCGGCAATCTTGATTCCAGCTTGTGTTTCTTCCAGTCCAGCGTTCCTCATGATGTACTACTCTGACATATAAGTGAAATAAGCAGGGTGACAATATACAGCCTTGACGTCCTCCTTTTCCTATTTGGAACCAGTCTGTTGTTCCATGTCCAGTTCTAACTGTTGCTTCCTGACCTGCATACAGATTTCTCAAGAGGCAACTTCCATAACCTTCTCTTAGTTCCAAAGGGCAGATTTGCACAGTTGCTAATTAAGGGAGAAGCAGCCAAGAAACCACCTGAGGCAAGATTAATGGGACCAGAGAATCTAATCATTATTAGGAGACCGTTACTTGAGATTAAGAGAGTGCAAGCCCTGCTCACACTCTCATCTTGTCAGCAATCCCACCCTTGAACTATTGCTATAAAACTCTTCATCAGATCCTCCCAAGTTAGGACACAGTTTTTAAGAGCAGGAGCCCGCTGGGTCCTGTTTTGCCTGACAAACCATAAAAGCTATTCTTTCTTACTTTACCCCAAATTCTGTCTCCGAGATTCAATTTGGCAGTGCAGAGAGGCTGAGGTTTTGGTATTTTCTCTGTGGATTTAGGAAGGCAGAAGAGTAGTTAGTTTTATTTCTTTTTAAGTACACTCACAGTTAAATTGGCCAGAAGGGAGATAGGAGAGTGGGTAGAATTATTGATCAGGTCAGTACAGAGAAATGCACAAGGCATCCTTCTGGGTTCTCTAACTGTGTATGTTTGGGGGAGGGTGTCAGAAATACGATAAACCATGAAATATGATAGTGCATGCAATAGCTTGTAAATTGTGTGTTATTAGTCACAGTGATATTATTTTCTATCGAAATATAAACCTCAACCACGGGCTTTGATGTTCAGTTATAGAATGGGTTCATAAGCAGCAATCTGACTGGAAAAAAACTTACCTTGAAGCTGTGTTTGTATAGCAGACATCTTATTTTTGTTTATGTAGAGTGGTAGGAAAGTCAGCAATGTAGATTGTGAGTCACTACAACACCACATGTACCCTCATCTCCTTGGCAGCACCACTGAACCTCACAAATATTTTGTCAAGATAGAGATAAACTCTGACCACCATCTTTTGGAGGGGTCTGCCATTACCAAGTCACAGTGAGTGTGAGGTGGTGATAGAGGAGGCGGGACTGGGAGGGGGATAAAAGCCATGGGCAAATGTTTCTGTCACTTGAAGATTCTTGGAGAGACTATAGGAGAGATAAAAACCCACAGATACAAAATTTGTCACCTGACAGGAACGCTATGTTAGCTGAGCCTGTAGAGGAGGTCTTCCCTTAGTTTGATTTAGGTTTCTATAGAATGGCGGATCTGGGTAGCTATGAGGGAGCATTTGCCATTCTTATCTTCTTGTTCCCAGATCCCTGAGGCATTTTTCGCACATTCTTCTGAGTTCAAAGAGCTTACTGAAAAACAGACAGTCAATATTTATTCTTCCATATTACTCCATTACATACTACACTAGAGCACATTTGTTTTCACAATACTTAATTAGATTTTCCGGAAATGGAAAGCATTTGCTTTTTTATGGATTTATTATCAGTCTAAAATCCAAAAACCTTTCCAATATTTTAATACAAACCAGTTTTAGAGACTTAAGTTAAAGGAATGTGTTCAACATAGGAATAACACTGATAAAAGAGACTTTCGGTATGTCCCGGATAGCACCCAGCCTGACAGGATGACCTTTTGGTGAAAATGACTAAGATATGTTATTAAAGGGAGGTGTTTTTTTTTTTTTCCTTGAAGTATTTAAAGCATAGTTTGCTTTTCATTTGACAGGACAACAACAACAGGAACCACGTGACCATTTTTCAGTTAGCAAAGCATTCTTTACAGATGCCTGTCTGGTTGTTCTTGGATGGCTTCAGGGTACAGACACCATATTTATCTTTTGGAAGTTCTCCACCAGGTCCAAGTGTTTGATCCCAGGAATGGGTGAGGCACATCATGCCTTCTGAAGGGTTTGACATTTTATTTGCCTGTGATGTGGCATGCTCAGGAACATATCTGAGTGAAGACTCTGTTTTTCACTGAATCTAGAACCTTACACAGAGAGGGCAATGGCACCCCACTCCAATACTCTTGCCTGGAGAATCCCACGGACAGGGGAGCCTGGTAGGCTGCAGTCGATGGGGTCGCGAAGAGTCGGACATGACTGAGCAACTTCACTTTCACTTTTCACTTTCATGCAGTGGAGAAGGAAATGGCAACCCACTCCAGTGTTCTTGCCTGGAGAATCCCAGGGACGGGGGAGCCTGGTGGGCTTCTGTCTATGGGGTCACACAGAGTCGGACACGACTGAAGTGACTTAGCAGCAGCAGCAACAGAACCTTACAGGACTGCAGCATTCTATGTTTCTAATATAAATTTGGCAGCAATACCTATTGCAATATCTGGCACAGAGTAGGTGCTGAATGAATGCCTTGAGATAAGAGGATTGAGTTATCACTCACAACCTAGAAATGTACTGAAATTCTTGTAATGATTTCTACAAGAGCCTCAAACAATGGTCCCAAATTTGGCTCTATTACTGTTTGGGGCTGAACAATTCTTTGTTGTAGAGGGCTGTCCTATGCATTGTAGGAGATTTAGCAGCATCCTTGCCCTCCACCTATTAGGTGCCATTTGCATTCCACAGTTGGGAAAACAGAAAATGTCTTCAAACATTGACGAAATTTCCCAGGGGAGCAAAAGTTGGAGTTGCTGCCCTGAACTTCAGTGTAGTTGTGTGGAACAGATCTGGTTTTAGGCATGAGTTGAGTTAGCAAGGCTAAATAGTGAAATATGATATAAGCACCCTGGAAATGCCCTTTTTACCAATAGTATCTCCCCTGATGATAGCATCTTCTAGGAAGGCTGACCATGTTAGCTGGGATAGTTACAGAAAATTGAGAGCAAATGACTAGGCAGTCAGCCAGGGAAATGGTTCTTTTTTGATTTAAAGAGATAGGCAGTCACTGAGGAGTCATGCAGTCACTTGTAAAAAGCAGGTGTCCAAGAGATAGCATGGTATATTGGGGTGGGGGAGAAATGGAAAGGAAATCAGGGGACTTGCACTCTAATCCTGACTTGGCTACTGACCAGCTGTGTCTCATAGGGAAACTCTCTTACACTTGGCTTATAACAAGAGGGCTGAACTAAGTGACCTCTGAGGTTCTTCCTACCCCTCAGGTGTGAAGAAATTGTGAATTTATTTATCCAATGAATAGCCTGTTATTACCTGTTTTTGCAGAGGAGGAGTAGGGCTTTGAAGGAATGCAATGTAGGAATCAGGGAAATATTAATTAGAAGTATAGGAAGATAAGTAATAGGATCTTGGGGAATGATAAAATCTGAGATGAGGGTAATGGAGTTTGTGCTAAATGGAAGTCATAATGTATAAAGAAGATGCAAGAGCCACACAGTTGTGCCTGTGTGTGTGTGTTAGGAATGCAATGTAGGAATCAGGGAAATATTAATTAGAAGTATAGGAAGATAAGTAATAGGATCTTGGGGAATGATAAAATCTGAGATGAGGGTAATGGAGTTTGTGCTAAATGGAAGTCATAATGTATAAAGAAGATGCAAGAGCCACACAGTTGTGCCTGTGTGTGTGTGTAGGTTGATGATGGGGGTGCTGTGTGGGCCACAGCTAGCAAGCTCATCAGTTTCCACATGACTCCTTAGGGAGGAGGGTTTACTTGGAAGAACAGTCTCTCTTGCCAAATATGAAAACCACCATCATAGATTACTGACAGCAGCGGGCACTCTTGGATGTGTATGGAAGCTCTCAGTGGAGCATTCAGCTGATTTGACTGCATTACCTATTTTGCAGATGTACATGTCAAAGCAGTCCATAAATATTATGTCTTGTGGAAACCAATGTCATGCTTCATTGACTAAGAAAAGTAAAATGGCCTAAAATGTTCTGATATTCAATAACACAGAAACAAGGCTAGGACAAATCTGGCTGGAATTCGAATGTTTGAAGAGTTTTTTTAGCCATTTTGGGTTTGATAAAAGAGCAAACTCATTTCATGAAGTAGTCTTATCCTTACTTTCCAAACACAATGTGTATTTGAAAGGAAATTCAACCCATATGTTTTTGATTAATCATCAAAATATTATTTCTTAAGGGTTGTTTGATGTCTAAGAAGTATTTAAACCCTTTGAATAATTTAAAAGAAATATATATATATTTTTATTTTATTTTATTTTATTTTCTCTTTAAAACAGGAAATCACTTTTTAAAGAGTTTAAATGAGTTTGGACACAAATGAGATTCAGACTTGAAATCCTGACCCTGTAAGATTAGGGAAAGTTTGAAACTTGCCAAAATAGACTCTTCCATTCCTCCCTAAATGTCTACCTTTTGATATTATATTGTCATCAGAAATACTTGGGTATTGTCCAACAGGGTGAAATATTTTGTTATAGTTTTCTTTCAAGTTATAGGATTCATAACCTCGGTAAACTTTGACTCTCTTCTCTCATTTGCATTGGCCTTTGTATCAGGTAAGCTACTAAATTCTCTACCTCTTTCAATCTGTCTCTTTCTCTTAGATTTCTGTTGCTTCAACCCTTTCAGGCTTTTACCACCTTAGACCTAGATCACAGCATTTACCATCTAGCTGGTGCCTCCCTATGTCTAGTCTCTCCTGGCACCAATCAGATGTATATGTTGTTGCCTTTTAATCCTCACCAAAATCCTCATTAAATCTTGAGTAAAATCCTTACTGTCCTGCTGGAGAGCTGTCAGTGGTTCCTAAGGCCAGTGAATCATTTAGTACACATTGAATACTTCTCTTCCCTTGTAGCTCAGTCGATAAAGAATCTGCCTGCAAAGCAGGAGACCCAGCTTCAATTCCTGGGTTGGGAAGATCCCCTGGAGAAGGAAATGGCAACCCACTCCAATATTCTTGCCTGGAGAATCCCATGGACAGAGGACCCTGGCAGGCCACAGTCCACGGGGTCTCAAGAGTCGAACACGAGCAACTTAACCACTGCAACACTTTTCTGCATTCACTGGCCCAGTGTACTTTTCAAACCTATCAGCCTGTACTGACCAGTAGAGGGTTAGGGTTAGGGTTAGCGTTAGTGTTAGGGTTTAGGGTTAGGGTTAGGGTAGAGAATCTCTTCCCAGAGTGACTTGGTTGCTTTGTGAAGCACAAGATCTGTAGGTAGGTCTGAGATGTCCTTCCTCCCCTTCCTCCTGCTCATTTAATGAGACTCAACCCTAGTCTCACCTCCTTTCTGATGACTCCTGCCTCTGCTATTACTCCTTCCTTAGAGTTCATCACACTTTCTTGTGCCACTTGTCTTTCTGTGTTGGTGTCTGATCTAATGCTACTGCATAGAATTACTTCACTTCATAGGTGTCTATGCCTTGCCTCCTTATCTAGAAGAGAGACTTGGTTCTATAGTGGTGATTCTCCAAGTATAGTGTCAATATATACTGGACTAGAGTATCAATATCATCTGAGAATTTGTCAGGCCCCTAATTTCTTAGGCCCCACCCCAAGACTGCTGAATTAGAAATTCTAGGTGTGGGTCCCAGGATGTTGTATTTTAACAAGCTGGACTGTAGTATCAATATCATCTGAGAATTTGTCAGGCCTCTAATTTCTTAGGCCCCACCCCAAGACTGCTGAATTAGAAATTCTAGGTGTGGGTCCCAGGATGTTGTATTTTAACAAGCTTTCCAGGTGATTCAATTGCATGCTCAAATTTGAGAACTGCTGTTATAAAGGAAGAGACTAATTTTATACTTCTTTGTATCCTGCACAATGCCAGGACAAAGCTAAAAATACAGGAATTATTAAAATTCCAGAAAACTTGAATTTTAAAACAAGTTCTCAATGACATGCAAAGAAGAGAATGAGAAGACAAGGTTTTTTAAATGAAATTTTAAGAAATAAAAGCTCCTCTTTCTTACTGATGGTCATGGAGGATTAAGTAATTCACAAATTTATGAATAATCCTTTTAATAAGAACTTCTTCATTTTTCTTTTTTCCTTTTTAAAGAACTTTAGTATTATTTAGCACTGAGTAATCAGATGATAGAATTTAGCACATTATGTTCCCAACATTTTTGAAACTGTAAATCTGTAGTTCCTAGATGATTTTTTTCTATGGAGGTTGTTTGCTTGATGGCCATATGTGAGCCTAGAAAATAATTTCCTTTTCTTCTGTTTTTCCTTAAAATCCTTTCTTATAGTTTAGAACACTTATGCAGAGGTGAATGTTGAGACATAATAAAAAAAAGTAGTGATATACAGAAGAATCAATCATTTGTGTATATCTGTGTACCACCAAGGAATAAATAACTTACTGTTTCTCAAGAAGTGTAAATATTGTATTCTTCTCTTCTCTGTCCTCCTCCAATTTATACACAGCACCACAGTTTATAAGCTTCAGTGCTGTGGTGAGCCTTAACCCAGTCATATTTTTTCTGTACTCCTCAATAAAGTTTTACAGTCAAGGATGAACCCTGTAAAGTGCCTGTGTCTGGCAGGCCTATGTATTGGGCAAGCCCACAATTGCAGTGAGCCAGTTTGACAACACCGGTACACATGAGCCCAGGCAGATGACAGAGGAGCCAAGGTCTACTTCAGTTTCCATTGGTAATAACCTGTGAGCCTGGCTTTTGATTAGAGGCAGCAACCCAGTTAATTAGCATGACACTGAAGAAAACATTTGTGCTTTGGAGTTGGGCAGACCTGGGTTTGAAATTCAGCTCGCTCTCTAGCCATTTGCTTCCTATTATTTTTTCTTTTGAAATGAGGTTCCTAGTATCAGTCCTTTAGGGTTGTTGAAGAAGGCATGGCTTACGTATCCAAAGTACATGGCTCAAGTTGGATGTTCAGTAAGTGAGAGTTACTATTGTTAGTCTCTCATAATTACTGTTTTTAATTTTGAATCTTAAATATATAACTCCAATGAAGTCATCCCCTATCTGGCTTTTTTGCTTTCAGAGAGCTGTTTCTAATTGTTCTCCTCTAACAGTGACTGTGTTACATTGACATAAAGTATGTTGAACAATTTTTTTTCTTTTTCTCTGATCTTCTTCACTCAAGTTGTACCTATTGAATTTCTAGAAAGTAGGTGGGTACCTAATCAGTGCTATATCATTTATTCAGAAATCAAATCTGTCTGGACCTTCCTTCTTTTATTGAACTAGTATTTATTGAATGCTTACTCTGTGGCAGGCTCTGAGGATACACAAGTGTGCATAGGGATTAGAGTATGGTCTATTTAATTTCAGTCAATAGAGAGCAGAAGTGAAAATTTGTGACTAGAATTATCCTATTGTGCAGATTGTTCCTACAAACTGTATTTAGGAATCAGGTATATACCTACATGGTGAGATTTTCCAGGACTTAATACAAAGCATTTCCCCCATCTGTTTGTAGTATACCTGATGTTTCCACCACTAGAGTTAATGCTTATCAGGGACTTGGCTCTTTTATCCTCTGGTGAAGGAGAGTGTGAACTGGAAATAATACTTTCCCCCTGTAGTATTCTCTGAACAGATTAATAAAAATTAACTTATCAGATCAGCAAAGCTATACTTAGCAAAGAATAGAGAAGTAAGATCATAAACATACTAAAAATTTGGGAGGCCATCTGGAGAGAATGGCTGGGACAAATGCAGACCGGCAGGCAGGCCAGGATGGGAGGCCTTGGGCAGTTAGGGTATGTGGTAATCTCCAAGAGGCCCCCAGGGATTCTTGTTTCCTGTTAGTTGCAGTTGTATGGTTTCTACCACTTTGCTGCTTTTGCTGCTGCTGTTTAGTGATTAAGTCATGTCCAACTCTTTACGACCCTCTGGACTGCAGCCCACCAGGCTCCTCTGTCCATGGGATTTCCCAGGCAAGATATTGGAGTGGGTTGCTATTTCCTTCTCCAGGGGGTTTTCCTGACCTAGGGATCAAACCCTTGTCTCTTGCTTGACAGGTGGATTCTTTACTACTGAGCCACCTGGGAAGCCCTTGTAGCACTTTGAGTGAGGGTTAATTTGTAACTAATAGGACATTATGAAAATAATTCTCAAAGCTAGGTCCCACTGAGACTTCTGCATTACACACTTCTTAAAAAACTGTTATTTATTTGGCTGCACTGGGTCTTGTGGCAGTTGCGGCATGCAGGAATCTAGTTCCTTGACTGAGAATCAAACCTGGGCCCCCTCCATTGGGAGTGCAGAATTTTAACCACCAGACCTGCATTACTCACTCTTAAATCAGTCATTCTGGGGCAAGTCAGCTGTCATGGTTTGAAGACACTCAAGCAGCTTTATAGAGAATTTCTTTTGGTGAAGATCTCAGGCCTTCTGCTAACAGTCAGCACACATTAGTGGGTATATGCCTGAGGTATGTTGGAAGTGAATTCTCCAGCCCGAATGAAGCCTTTGACTATTTGACAACAGTGTCACGAGAGACCTACAGGCAGAACTACCTGGTTAATGCACATTAAAATTCCTGGCATACAGAAACTATGTGATAATAAATACTTACTGTAATAAACCACTAAATTGTGGGGTAATTTGTAACTAATACAAGGCCCAGTGTATGGTGCTAGATTCCTGGAAGAAAATTTTGAGCAAAGTTAAGGAGGGAGATATTGAAAAGGAACATTGGACAGATCAGACACATTTTTACACTTCGTAGAGCTGGTGCTGGGAATGGTGGTGGGGGAGGAGAAAATGAATTTAACACTCAATTCCCACAGTACATGGAAGGAAAAAAAAAAAGCTAAATGATGGACATTAGTTTGGGAAGGACTCCTAAATACGAAAACTTGAAAATGGATCTACCTTTCAACACTATGTGAAGTTTTAAAAATTGACTTTTGCTTGAATTTCATCAACGGTGTAATCATAGTATTAGAGGTAAAAAAAATTTTCTGGAAACCCTTTAGGCCTTCTCTTTCTTTCCCCATGGAAGACACTAGGTAAAACTACCAAAGGCTATCTCACCTTTTAAGAGTCAGCATGCCAATGAAAGCAGCAGTTTCCGAAGCTTGGCAGAAGGTTTCACATTCATTTAAACAAAAGGGGCTCTTTCTAAAATTATCTACAACTATATTAAGCTATGAATCACTTTTGTAACTCCAGGAAGGACTTAAGTGACATATGAGCATCTAGGTAAGAAGGCTTTGTATTAGATTAAAAAAAAATTTTTTTTTTAACAAAATTGCTTTTTTTCTAAGTGGTTTTAGAACTGTCAGTGTTTTCTGTGTTTTTAGTTGAGGAAAAGGATGAAGTTCTTTGGAGAGGGACAAGGCAGGAAATCAGTAATGATTCATACCACTTTTTCACATTCTTCTCTGACGAGTTTTAATCACAAATCTGGGTCCACTTGTATAACAAAAACATTAAAAGTGGGTGTTTTAAACTGTGTCTTTTTATTAATCATGTATTTGGTCTTGTAAATAATACACGCAAGTACATCCTTGTTACGTCAGTTGGAAACAGTGATTAACTAACTAGCTGTTTAACTAGGAGTCTAGATTATCTTGGAATTTTATATATAGTTCTCAAATAGCCGTGTGTTTTCTTGTGTGTCATTTAATTTGATTTAGGCAAATATTTTAAGTTTTAATTGATTTTTAATTTTAATGATCCTTTCTATCTTCCTTTCTATCTAATGCAAATTTCTAAGACTCTAAAGATAGTTTTCCATGCCACAAAAGCTTTTTGAAAGAAGGGCACATTTATTTGTAAGAAGTACACTTTATTATCTCTAAGTCCCTTTGATATCACTGAAAATGGTTTTACTTTAGTTTTCCCTTCAGCCTCCTTCCTTTTCCCCTTTGTTTCTACTGGGATGAGGTAATCCTGGGTTTGGAGTCTTTTGTGATGGAAATGATTGTGACCACACAGACACAGCATAATATTTACCAGGAATAAGAGAAAAAGAAATATCAATAGTGCTGTTCACGAAGCATTTGAAAATACTCAAGTCCATCATTTGCAGAGAGAAAAATGCCACTTAGCATATTCATTATTAAGTGACTGAAACATCAGTTCAGTTCAGTCGCTCAGCCATAGTATGTACATATTAAGTTATGAACCAAAATTGAGTGGGAGGAGATGAGTGAAATTTAAAAATTATGACAAGTAGATGAGATGGACTGACGTTAAGGAGGCCAGATGCAGTATTAACAATGCAGTAATATAGTGCAGGACATTCATAAGTGGAGTGGGAAAGTTATGTGGTGCTGAGCAGGCTCAACAGATGAGTAGGGACATATGTAAATACAGTAGCTAGCTCAGTTGTAGATTCTAGAGCAGGACTTTGAGAACTTTTTCTGTAAAGGGGCTAGATAAGAAATGATTTTAAGGTTTCAATAACAACTGCTCAACTCTGCAGTTGCAGCAAAAAACTGTCATTGCACATAAATGGATGAACATAACTGTGTTCCAGTAAAATTTTATTTACAAAAACAAGCTGCAGACCAGATTTGGCCTGTGAGCTGTAGTTTGCCAATTTCTATTCTACAGTACATAAGTTTTCTTATTTACTTCTTTGTAGCTCAATGCATTGCATAAGGTTTGAGGCCTTATAGGAATTTATAGGGCTTCTCTGGTAAAGAATCTACCAGCCAATGCAGGAGACAAGGGTTCAGATTTCCTGGTCTGGAAAGATCCCACATGCTGCAGAGCAGCTAATCTGTGTGCCATAACTGTGGAGCCTGTGTTCTAGAGCCTGGGAGCTGCAACTGCTGAAACCCGAGTGCCCTAGAGCTTGTGCTCTGCAACATGAGAAGCCACCACAGTGAGAAGCCCACATACCACAACTAGAGGGTAGCCCCTGCTTGCCACAACTAGAGAAAAGCCCACGCAGCAAGAGAGACCCAGCACAACCAAAAGTGAATAAATAAATTCTATTAAAAAGAATTTATTCAACACTAGATGCATATAGCAAGTTAGAAGGTCACTGGGACCTGCTGAGATTTTGTGGGTAGGAATTGAGTCAGCTCCTGTTTACCCTAGATTGAGTGCATACATTGCTAGCACCAGGGAGTAACTTGGGAGCAAAACCAGTGTCTGTGGACCATTCTGTTTCCCTTTCACTGACTATCACACATAGCCTGCTCTGAGGACCTACTTAGATGCCCTTCATACGGACATTGGCAAGCCTTCCAGATTCAGTAACTAATTTATCTCCCAGTGATCATTCAGAAAGATTATGCTCAATTCTTATTTGACTATAGGCAAAGAAACCCCTCTTTTCAGTGACTTGGAATACTCTTAGATGCCCTGTGAAAGAAGGTGGGGCCCTCAGCACCTGAGGGGTGATGGTCGGACAAGGGGAATCTGCATCTATACCGGGGTGTGACTAAACAGGACTAACTCAACCACTCCATCCCCTACCAAATGTAACGGAAATAAAGCATCCCCTCTATTTACATGTATGTCCCTTAATAATGCCTCTTTCAGTGATCTATCCTAAGAAAAATTCTAGAGTAGCTGGTAAAAATTTATAAATTATATTTGAATTTCAGTCTAATTTATTAAATAGTAAATTGGAAAGAAGTTAAACATCCAAAGCACTGTAGAATTGATGCTTTTGAACCTTAATCTTGGAGAAGACTCTTGAGAGTCCCTTGGACTGCAAGGAGATCCAACCAGTCTATCCTAAAGGAAATCAGTCCTGAATATTCATTGGAAGGACAGATGCTAAAGCTGAAGCTCCAATACTTTGGCCACCTGATGTGAAGAACTGACTCACTGGAAATCCTCATGCTGAGAAAGATTGAAGGGAGGAGGAGAAGGGGACGACAGAGGGTGAAATGGTTGGATGGCATCACTGACTCCATGGACATGAGTTTGAGTAAAGTCCAGGAGTGGGTGATGGACAGGGAGGCCTGGCGTGCTGCAGTCTGTGGGGTCGCAAAGAGTGGGACGCGACTGAACTGAACTGAACTGAACTATATATCCAACAAGAGAATAGGTAAATACATTCTGCTATATATGAGGTGAAAAATATGTTCTTTAAAAACTGGTTTTGGGAAGTGCGCTCGGCGGCCCCGCGGATCTGTCTCTTGCTTCAACAGTGCTTGGATGGAACAGACCCAGGGACGCCCCTTGCTCCAGCCTCCGACCACCCTCCAACCTTTTTTCCAGTCGCAACCTCGGGAGCCAGCCACTCAGCTGTCCGCGATTACCCGGACCAGCCACCATTTTTTAACTTCTTATTACCGACCAATCATGAGCTCCCAGATTCGTCAGAATTATTCTACCGAGGTGGAGGCCACCGTCAACCGCCTGGTTAACATGCAACTGCGGGCCTCCTATACCTACCTCTCTCTGGGCTTCTATTTCGACCGCGACAATGTGGCCCTGGAGGGTGTGGGTCACTTTTTTCGCGAATTAGCCAAGGAGAAGTGCGAGGGCGCGGAGCATCTCTTGAAACTGCAAAACCAGCGTGGCGGCCGCGCCCTCTTCCTGGATGTGCAGAAGCCATCTCAAGATGAGTGGGGTAAATCCCAGGACACTATGGAAGCCGCCCTTCTCGTAGAGAAGAACCTGAATCAAGCCCAGTTGGATCTGCATGGCCTGGCTTCTGCCCGTGGAGACCCCCACATCTGTGACTTCCTGGAGAACCACTTCCTAGATGAGGAAGTGAAACTCATCAAGAAGATGGGTGACCACCTGACCAACCTCCGCAGGCTGGCTGGTCCCCAGGCTGGGTTGGGCGAGTATCTCTTCGAAAGGCTTACCCTCAAGCACGACTAGGAGCTTCTGGAGACCAGTGGCCATTGAAGAACCCACCTAACATCAGGGCTGCCTGAAGCCCCCCTCTGCAGCCACTAGGCAGCTTTTTAACACCCTGGAGCCCTCTCTCAAGCCTTGGACCAAACGGAAACAATAAAGCTTTTTGCAAAAAAAAAACAAACTGGTTTTGAAGATAATTTTATGACAGGCAAATGCTCAATATATTTTTAAGTAAATATAACAAAAAAGTATGATCTTAATTTTGTTGAGAAAATATAGGAAGAAGTGTAGGAGACAATTCATCATGCAAGAGACTACCATTTACCGAAATCCTCTCTTTACTTCTTCCTGATATACAGCCACACTACATTTCCTAACGTCCCTTGCATTTATGTGTGACCATGTGACTAAGCTCTTTCCAGAGGAATATGAAATAAATGAGGTGTTCCACTCGCAGGGTTTGCTTACAAAAGTCTCTTACACATAAAAATCTCCTGCTCTTTTTAACTACAGTCAGTTGACTAGAATTCAATGCTCAGGGCAACCTTGAAAGTCACTTGTTGGAAATGGCAGCATGTCAATCAGCTTGGGCTTCCCGGGTAGCTCAGTAATAAAGTATCAGCCTGCCAATGCAGAAGACACAGGTTTGATCCTTGGTCCGGGAAGATCCCGCATGCTGCAGAGCAGCGAAGCCTGTACTCTGCAGCTACTGAGCCTGTTCTCTATATCGGGAAGAGCAACTACTGAGTCCCGGTGCTGCAGCTTCTGAAGCCCTCATGCCCTGGAGACTGTGCTCAGCAACAAGAGAAGCTGCTGAAATGAGAAGCCCTACTCCACAGCTAGAAAGTAGCCCCGCTCCCCACAACTGGAGAAAAGCCCACGCAGAAGCAAAGACCCACCATAGTCAATCAATAAATAAAATTATATGAAAAAAGTGTGGGCCAGGAAAAGCATAAATTAATGTGGAGGGTGAAGAACCAATGTATGTACAACATATAAGCCATTATGTCCTACACAGTTTTTGAAAATTGAGTGTAAGTTAACTCTGACTTTCTTGTCAACCAAAGTGATTAGTTAAATGATTAAGCTTCCCTGGTGGCTCAGTGGTTAAAGCGTCTGCCTGCAATGCAGGAGACCTGGGTTCGATCCCTGGATCGGGAAGATCCCCTGGAGAAGGAAATGGCAACCCACTCCAGTATTCTTGCCTGGAGAATCCCATGGACAGAGGAGCCTGGTGGGCTACAGTTCACGGGGTCGCAAAGAGTTGGACATGACTGAGCGACTTCACTTTCACTTTCTTATATGTACAGATGTTTCTTTTGACAATTAGCTCTGAAAAAAATTAGCAATGTCCTCAGCAGTATCCCTAAGAAACTATCAAAATGCAATTTATAGTGCTGCTTTTGGATTAACTAAAAGGACTCTGAATGAAAACAAACTTTAGGAAAGAAAATAAAAAGTGAGATGTACAGCTTGACAGTAAGACATGGGAGATGATGGCCGTACTGATCCAGGAAGGAAACCTGTGTCTAGAGAAATCCTGGGAAAGTCTGTCCTTCAAATAGGCCTTCATTAATATCCTTGATCTTCATGAGCCTTTTTTTTTCTTTAATGTTAGATTTTAATGCCCCAATATAAGGTACTTTGAAAAATCTTTGAAGTGTAGTTGGTTTACAATATTGTATTAGTTTCTGGTGTACAGCAAAGTGATTCAGTTATACATATATATATTCTTTTTCATGTTTTTTTCTATCATAGTTTATAACAGAGTATTGAATATAATTTCCTGTGCTCTACAATAAGACCTTGTTGTTTATCTATTTTATATATAATAGTTTGTATCCGCTAATCCCAAATTCCTAATTTATCCCTCTCCTACCTTTTTCCCGTTTGGTAACTGAGAATTCATTTTTTATGTCTGTGAGTCTGTTTCTATTTTGTAAATAAGTTCATTTGTATTATTTAGATTCCAGATGTAACTGATATCATATGGTATTTGTCTTTCTCTCTCTGAATACTTCACTCAGTATAATAATATTTAGATCCATCCATGTTGCTTTAAATGGCATTATTTTATTCTTTTTTTGTGGTTAGTAATGGCAACCCACTCCAGTGTTCTTGCCTGGAGAATCCCAGGGATGGGAGCCTGGTGGGCTGCCGTCCATGGGGTCGCACAGAGTCAGACACGACTGAGGCAACTTAGCAGCAGCAGGAGCGGCAGTATTCCATTATATCTATATACCACATCTTCTTTATCCATTCATCTGTTGATGGACATTTGTGTTGCTTCCGTGTCTGGGCTATTGTAAATAATACTGCTATGAACATTTGGGGTGCATGCAGCTTTCCACATTAGAGTTTTTCTGGATATATGTCCAAGAGTGGGATTGCTAGAGCATATGGAAACTATTTTTTTTTGTTTTAAGGAACCTCCATGCTGTTTTCCATCGTGATTGCAGCAATTTACATCCCCACTAGTAGTACAGGAGGGTTCCCTTTTCTCCACAACCTCTCTAGCCTTTGGTATTTGTAGACTGTGTTTTATTAATTGTCCATTTTTAAATTGATTTTTAATTGGAGGATAATTGCTTTACGGTGTGATATTGGTTTCTGCCATACAACTATGTGAATCAGACATTAAGTATACATATGTCCCCTCCCTCTTGAACCTCCTTTCCCCACTCCACCTCACCCTACTCCTCTAGTTTGTCACAGAGCACCAGATGGAGCCCCTTGTGTTGTATAGCAATTTCCCAGTAGTTATCTAATGTAAATAGTGCTGGAAGGAATATTGCAGTATATATGTCTTTCTGAATTATGGTTTTCTCAAGGCATATGCCCATTAGTGGGATTGCTGTGTCAATGATAGTTTTGTTCCTAATTTTTAAAAATTTATCTTTTAAAAAATTAATTTATTTTAATCAGAGGCTAATTACTTTACAATATTGTAGTGGCTTTTGCCATACATCGAAACAAATCAGCCATGGGTGTACACGTGTCCTCCATCCTGAACCCCCCACCCACCTCCTTCCCCATCCCATCCCTCAGGGTCATCCCAGTGCACTGGCTCTGAGCACCCTGTCTTATGCATGAAACCTGGACTGGTGATCTACTTCACATATGGTAACATACACGTTTCAGTGCTATTCTCTCAAATCAGCCCGCCCTCGCCTTCTCCTGCAGAGTCCGAAAGTCTCTTTTGGCTGTCTCTTTTGTTGTCTTGCATACGGGGTCATCGTTACCATCTTTCTAAATTCCATATATATGTGTTAATATACTGTTTTGGTATTTTTCTTTCCGACTTACTTCACTCCGTATAATAAGCTCCAGTTTCATCCATCTCATTAGAACTGATTCAAATGCATTCTTTTTAATAGCTGAGTAATATTCCATTGTGTATATGTACCACAGCTTTCTTATCCACTGACATCTGCCAGTGGATGTCTAGGTTGCTTCCATGTCCTGGCTATTATAAACGCTGTGATGAACATTGGGGTACACGAGTCTCTTTCGATTCTGGTTTCTTCAGTGTGTATGCCTAGCAATGGGATTACTGGATCATATGGCAGTTCTATTTCCAGTTTTTTGAGGAATACACATTGTTCTCCATAGTGGCTGTGCTAGTTTGCATTCCCACCAACATTGTAAGAGGGTTCCCTTTTCTCCACACCCTCTCCAGCATTTATTGTTTGTAGACTTTTTGATAGCAGCCATTCTGATTGGCATCAGATGGTACCTCATTGTCGTTTTGATTTGCATTTCTCTGATAATGAGTGATGTTGAGCCTTTTTTCATGTATTTGTTAGCTATGTATGTCTTTTTAAAGGAATTTTTATGTTGTTCTCCAAAGTGGCTGCATATTATATTCCCACTAACAGTGCAAGAGTGTTGCCTTTTCGCCACATCCTCTGAAGTATTTATTGTCTGAAGATTTTTTGATGATGGTCCTTTTGACTGGTGTGAGGTGATACCTCATTGTGGATTTGATTTACATTTCTCTAATAACAAGTAATGTGCATCTTTTCATGTTCTTATCTTCTATCTTTATATCTTCTTTGGGGAAATATCTATTTAGGTCTTCTGTCCATTTTTTGATTGGGTTGTTTATTATTTTATTATTGAGTTTTTTATAAATTGTTTGTGTATTTTGGAAGTTAAGCCCATGTCAGTTGCATTGTTTGTGAATATTTTCTCCTAGTCTGTAGGTTGTCTTTTCATTGTTTATGGTTTCCTTTGCTGTGCATAAGCTTGTAAGTTTGATCAGGTCCCATTTGTTCATTTTACTTTTTTTTTCTATTGCCTTGGGAGACTGACTTAAGAAAACATTGTTATAATTTATATCAGAGAACATGTTGCCTATGTTCTCTTCTAGGAATTTTATGGTGTTCTGTCTTATATTTAAATCTTTAAGTCATGAAGTAAGTCAGAAAGAAAAACACCAATACAGTATATTAATGCATATATAATGGAATTTAGAAAGATGGTAACAATGACCCTATATTTGATGCAGCAAGAGACACAGATGTAAAGAACAGTCTTTTGGACTCTGTGGGAGAAGGAAAAGGTGGGATGATTTGAGAGAATAGCATTGAAACATGTATATTATCATATGTGAAATAGATCGCCAGTCTAGGTTCGATGGGAGAAGGCAATGGCACCCCACTCCAGTACTCTTGCCTGGAAAATCTCATGGACAGAGGAGCCTGGTAAGATGCAGTCCATGGAGTTGCGAAGAGTCAGACACGACTGAGCGACTTCACTTTCACTTTTCACTTTCACACACTGGAGAAGGAAATGGCAACCCACTCCAGTGTTCTTGCCTGGAGAATCCCAGGGACGGAGGAGCTTGGTGGGCTGCTGTCTATGGGGTCGCACAGAGTTGCACACGACTGAAGTGACTTAGCAGCAGGAGCAGCCAGATTCAGTGCATGAGACAGGGTGCTCAGGGCTGGTTCACTGGGATGACCCTGAGGGATGGTATGGGGAGGAAGGAGGGCGGGGTGTTCAGGATGGGGAACACATATACACCTGTGTTGATTCATGTGACTGTATGGCAAAAACCACTACAATATTGTAAAGTAATTTGCCTCCAATTAAAATGAAATAAATAAATAATTTTAAAAAATCTTTAAGTCATTTTGAGTTTATTTTTGTGTATGGTATGAGAGAGTGTTATAACTACATTGATTTACATGCAGCTGTCCAACGTTCCCATTACCACTTGGAGACTATCTTTTCTCCATTGTGTAGTCTTGCCTCCTTTGTTGAAGATTATTTGACTGTAGGTATGTGGGTGTTTTTTTTTCTCCTGGTTTCTCTATTCTGTTCCACTGATCCATATGTCTGTTTTTGTGCCAGTACCACTCTATTTTGATTACTGTAGCTTGTAGTATTGTCTAAAGTCAGGGAGGGCTATGCCTCCAGCTTTGGTAATTCTAGGTCTGATATGGGTTCATATAAATTTTAGAATTATTTGTTCTAGTTCTGTGAAAAACACCATTACTAATTTGATAGAGATTGCATTAAATCTGTAGGTTACTTTGGGTTCAGTTCAGTTTAGTCACTCAGTTGTGACCAACTCTTTGCGACCCCATGAACTGCAACACGCCAGGCCTCCCTGTCCATCACCAACTCCCAGAGTTCACTCAGATTCACGTCCATCGAGTCAGTGATGCCATCCAGCCATCTCATCCTCTGTCATCCCCTTCTTCTCCTGCCCCCAATCCCTCCCAGCATCAAAGTCTTTTCCAGTGAGTCAACTCTTTGCATGAGGTGGCCAAAGTATTGGAGTTTCAGCTTTAGCATCAGTCCTTCCAAAGAAATCCCAGGGCTAATCTCCTTCAGAATGGACTGGTTGGATCTCCTTGCCATCCAAGGGACTCTCAAGAGTCTTCTCCAACATCACAGTTCAAAAGCATCAATTCTTCAGCGCTCAGCCTTCTTCACAGTCCAACTCTCACATCCATACATGACTACTGGAAAAACCATAGCCTTGACTAGACGGACCTTAGTCGGTAAAGTAATGTCTCTGCTTTTCAATATGCTATCTAGGTTGGTCATAACTTTTCTTCCAAGGAGTAAGCATCTTTTAATTTCATGGCTGCAATCACCATCTACAGTGATTTTGGAGCCCCCCAAAATAAAGTCTGGCACTGTTTCCACTGTTTCCCTATCTATTTTCCATGAAGTGATGGGACCGGATACCATGATCTTCGTTTTCTGAATGTTGAGCTTTAAGCCAACTTTTTCACTCTCCTCTTTCACTTTCATCAAGAGGCTTTTTAGTTCCTCTTCACTTTCTGCCATAAGGGTGGTGTCATCTGCATATCTGAGGTTATTTTATTTCTCCCAGCATTCTTGATTCCAGCTTGTGTTTCTTCCAGTCAAAAAACCCTAAAAGGGTAGAGGTAAAAATGTGCTTCCCTTACACTATCAAATTAAATTTCTCCAATTAATATACTTTGCTACATGTTTCTTATATACAAATATTAATATCTGGAGAAAAATGTTACAGGACACAGGCAAGAGTTTTAAACATTCAGAAAAATAGAAGATATTTAGAAAACATTTTGAATGCAGCTAAATTAATTTTATAGACCCTTCTAATAATGTACTCTAATTTTTCTGTTATAAGCCTTCCAAAATATATTATTTTTAATATGTAATTACATTAAGATATGAAATAAAATGAGTTCTTCCTACTTTAGCATTCCAGTCCCCTATAATGAAAAGGACATCTTTTTTGGGTGTTAGTTCTAAAAGGTCTTGTAGGTCTTCATAAAACCGTTCAACTTCAGCTTCTTCAGCATTACTGGTTGGGGCATAGACTTGGATTACCATGATATTGAATGGTTTGCCTTGGAGACAAACAGAGATCATTCTGTCATTTTTGAGATTGCATCCAAGTACTGCATTTCAGACTCTTTTGTTGACCATGATGGCTACTCCATTTCTTCTGAGGGATTCCTGCCCACAGTAGTAGATATAATGGTCATCTGAGTTAAATTCACCCATTCCAGTCCATTTTAGTTCCCTGATTCCTAGAATGTCGACATTCAATCTTACCATCTCTTGTTTGACCACTTCCAATTTGCCTTGATTTATGGACCTGACATCCCAGGTTCCTATGCAATATTGCTCTTTACAGCATTGGATCTTGCTACTTTGGTTAGTATGGACATTTTGGCAATATTAATTCTTCCAGTCCAGGAGCATGGGATATCTTTCCATTTCTTTGTATCATCTTCTATTTCCTCTGTCAATGTTTTATAGTTCTCAGGAGAAAAATTTTTTACCTCGTTGGTCAGGTTTATTTCTAAGTATTTTATTTTTTATTTGATTTTAAAATGGAGTTTTTTACCTTCCTTTATGATATTATATTGTTAGTATAAAGAAATGCAGCTGATATGTATGTTAATCTTGTATCCTGCTACCTTGCTGGATTTATCAGTTCTAGTAATTTTTGTGTGGAGTCTTCAGGATTTTCTATATATAGTATCATGTCATCTGCATATAAAATGGCAATTTTATCTCTTCCCTTCCAATTTGGATACATTTTATTTTTTTTCTTATCTGACTACTGTGACTAGACTTTCAATACTATGTTGAATAGAAGTTGTGAGAATGGACATTCTTGTCTTGTTCCAGATTTTAGCAGGAAGGCTTTTAGCTTTTCACTGTTAAGTGTTATGTTGGCTGTAGGCTTATCATAAAGTTCTTTTATTGTGTTGAGGTATGTTCCCTCTATTCCCACTTTGGTAAGAGTTTTTTGTTTGTTTGTTTGAATAATGAATGGATGTTGAATTTTTTCAAATGTTTTTTCTGCATCTGTTGAGATGATCATGTGGTTTGTTTTTTCTTTTGTTCATATGGTGTATCACATTGATTGCTTTGTTTATGCTGACACATCCTTGTGATCCTGGGATGAATTCAACTTTGTTATGGTGTATGATCTCTTTTACATGTTGTTGGATTTGATTTGCTAATATTTTGTTGAGAATTTTTGCATCTATATTCATCAAAGATATTTGCCTGCTATTTTCTTTTTTGTAAGTGCCTTTGTCTGGTTTTGATATCAGAGTGATGTAGCTTATAGAATTGTCTAAAGTCTGGGAGGGCTATGCCTCCAGCTTTGGCAATTCTGAGTCTGGTGTGGGTCCATATAAGTTTTAGGATTATTTGTTCTAGTTCTGTGAAAAATACCATTAGTAATTTGATAGAGATTGCATTAACTCTGTAGGTTACTTTGGGTAGTATGGCCATTTTAGCAATGTTAATTCTTCCAGTCCAAGAGCAGAAATGTCCTGTCTTATATTTAAATCTTTAATGATATCTATTGTCATTTTGTGTATGGTATGAGAGAGTGTTATAACTTCTTTGATTTACATGCAGCTGTCCAACTTTCCTATTACCACTTGGAGACTATCTTTTCTCTATTGTATAATCTTGCCTCCTTTATTGAGGATTAATTAATAGAATGGCTTTGGGAGTGTTCTTTCCTCTTCTGTCTTTTGGAAGAGTTTGAGAAGGATTGGTATAGGGTCTTCTTTGTGTGCTTGGTAGAATTCCCCAGTGAAGCCATTTTGTGAGGCTTTTTAAAGTTGGACAGCAGGTGATTTTTTTCCCCATTCCTCTTTTTTAAAAAACTATTTTTAATTGGAGGATAATATTTTTAATTGGAAGATAATTGCTTTGCTGAAGCTCCAGTACTTTGGCTACCTGATAAGAAGAACCAACTCTTTTGGAAGAGACCCTGATGCTGGGAAAGATTGAGGGCAGGAAAAGGGGGTGACAGAGAATGAGATGGTTGGCTGGCATCACTGACTCAATGGACATGAGTTTGAGCAAATTCTAGGAGATAGTGAAGGACAGGGAAGCTTGGCGTGACCATGGATTCACAAAGAGTTGGAGACGACTTAGCAATTGAACAACAAATTGCTTTACAATGTTGTTTTAGTTTCTGCTGTATAACAACATGAATAAGTTTTAAGTATACATATATCCCCTCGCTCTGGAACCTGCCTCCCTTACCCCCATCTCACTTCTCTAGAGCACTGGACTGAGCTCCCTGTGTTACATAGCAACTTCCCATTAGCTATCTATTTTACACATGGTGATGTATATGTTTCAACACTACTCTCTCAATTCAGCCCACCCTTTCCTTCTCCCACAGACAGCAGGTGATTTTCAGGAGCTTTTTAGAAACTGCTGTAAACACCATCTTTTTCCATTTGTCCACATACCTGTCTGCAATGATTGCTGGAAAATATTGGCTCTCCTCTGTTGCCTTCTTAGTAACCCTTACTAATAGTATTTAACCCATAACCGTAATTTAAAGGGATTTGGGGAAATGGATTTTTGAGCTTTTCCCTTGTGATGATAAGAACTTAGAGGAGGAAGCTATGATGTTGAGTGGATAATGGAACATTTGGCACAATGTGAAATATTAAGTGTTAGATATCCTATACGGTATAAGTCAAGATATCCTATATCCTATAAGTCAAGATATAGACAAACCAAATTGCCAGCAAGAGGCAATTATATTTGCTTAAAAATCACCTTAAAGATAAAATTATATGTAGAAATATTTGTATGTAAATACAAAGGAAAATAAGATCAATTCGAGAATTAAAAGTACATCAGGAAGAAACAGAAAAGTGCATCAGGAAGTGGGAGTGGGATTTTGTAGGAGCAAGTGAGACTTGTACATTATCTGCAATTTAAAAAATCTAGTTTTTGTATATTACTTCTTTAATTAAAAAGAAGAACATAAATGGAACTATCTTGGGATAATTAGTACCCTAACATAGCAGTTTAAACTAATTTCTGTGACATAGTATTGTATGATAGCTCTGAAGTTAAGTGGTAGAAAGCTTGAATTCTAGTTCAGTTTCTGCATAAGCAGAAAATTATATAACTATATAGGTGATTTTATATTCCTAGGCCTCTGTTTTCCCAGTTGTGAAACAAGGGGATTGGGTTACATGATTTTTAAGATCTCTCTAGCACTAATAACCTATAATTCTAAAATTTTATTAGAGAGAACTATCAGAAGCATGGAATGGTTCTAGGTGTAGGGAAAATACACTGCTTCTCCAGGAAACAGGAGGAACTGCGTGAGGCTACTCAGGATTCAGGAAATGAAAGCGGGCATTTGAAGGCGACTTGTGCCTACACTGAAATTTCACTGAACTTTAGCTGTCTTCCTGTGAGACATTTAAAGTTACACAGAGAAATTTGTTTTTATGTCTTGAACTGGGTTTAGATTCAGTTGGTTTGTAAAAAAATTACTCTGTGGTTTGTTTTTGGAGGGCATCCTTTCTGATTGTTAGGTCTTTTCTGTTTGGGTTTGTTGAAGTTTAATCCTACTCATACGTTATACTTGCACATTTAGAGATGTAGTCCTTTCTTATTTCTATTAGAAAGAATCTAGAATGAAGTCTTGAGATTTCACAATTTTATGCTACTCAAGGATTAAACTTTGCAAACAATTTGCATCAGAGTTGAGGATCTACCCGTTCAGGGGCTGAAAGATTGAAAGTGAAGGTAAATATCCTTTAAGTAAAAGTGAAACTATATATAAAGACCAAACAGCATAATGATTGAAGAAAGTCTATTAGTGAAAAAGCATATTAGCAAAATTAGATGGAAAACTGAGGTTTTCTATTATTTGTTGTAATAATATGTATTCATGTAATTTACTGGGTGGAATTAGAAGATGCTTACTCCTTGGAAGAAAAGTTATGTCCAACCTAGATAGCATTTTCAAAAGCAGAGACATTACTTTGCTGACTAAGGTCCGTCTAGTCAAGGCTATGGTTTTTCCTGTGGTCATGTATGGATGTGAGAGTTGGACTGTGAAGAAGGCTGAGCGCCAAAGAATTGATGCTTTTGAACTGTGGTGTTGGAGAAGACTCTTGAGAGTCCCTTGGACTGCAAGGAGATCCAACCAGTCCATTCTGAAGGAGATCAGCCCTGGGATTTCTTTGGAAGGAATGATGCTAAAGCTGAAACTCCAGTACTTTGGCCACCTCATGCGAAGAGTCGGACACGACTGAGTGACTGAACTGAACTGAACTGATTATTAACTTTTGACATTTATTAGACATCATTTATATCCTCAATACTGAATGCTGATAAACAGAGTCTTTCAGAGATACTGATTCTAAAAAATTCCAAGAAAAATACTTAGAAAGATTGATAACACAAACATGGGGTAAAAAAGGAATTTTGTATATTCATGAATGGGAATAGTAAATATTATTAAGATTTTAATTTGCCCCAAATTGATTTATAAAGTTAATGCAAACCCATTCAAAATATTTATAGACTTTTTGTTTTGTTTTGGACAGATTGATTCTACACTTTATGTGGAAATTAAAAGTATCTAGAAAAATCAAAAATATTTTAAAAAGGAAGAACAAAATTGGAAGACTCAGTTCAGTTAGTCACTCAGTTGTGTCTGACTCTCTGCGACCCCATGAATTGCAGCACGCCAGGCCTCCCTGTCCATCACCAACTCCCGGAGTTCACCCAAACTCATGTCCATCGAGTCGGTGATGCCATCCAGCCATCTCATCCTCGGTCGTCCCCTTCTCCTCCTGCCCCCAATCCCTCCCAGCATCAGAGTCTTTTCCAATGAGTCAACTCTTCGCATGAGGTGGCCAAAGTACTGGAGTTTCAGCTTTAGTATCATTCCTTCTGAAGAACTCCCAGGGCTGATCTCCTTCAGAATGGACTGGTTGGATCTCCTTGCAGTCCAAGGGACTCTCAAGAGCATTAACTTGATAGCAAAACCAGACAAAGATAGCACAAAAGGGGGAAATTATAGATCAGTGTCACTGGTGAACATAGATGCAAAGATCCTCTGCAAAATAGTAGCAAATCATATCCAACAATACCTTAAAAATATCATACAACCCGATCAAGTGAAATTTATCATGGGAATGCAAGGATGGTTTGGTATCCACAAATCAATCAATGTGATAAACCACAATAACAAATAGAAGAATGAAATCATGTGACCATCTTAATGGATGCTGGAAAAGTGATTGACACAGTTCAACATCCATTTATGATACCAAACCAAGGATGGTTCGGTATCCACAAATGAATCAACATGATACACCACAATAACAAATGGAAGAATGAAAATCATGTGACCATCTTAACAGATGCTGGAAAAGTGATTGACACAGTTCAACATCCATTTATGATAAACACTCTCAACAAAGTGAGTATAGAGGGAACATACCTCCACATAATACAGGCCATATATGATAGACCCATAGCTAATATCCTATTTGGTGGTGAAAAGCTGAAAGCACTTCCTCTAAGAACAGGAATAAAACAAGAATGCTTACTCTTGTCACTTTCATTCAACATAGTAATGGAAGTTCTAGCCAAGCAATCAGACAAGAAAAGGAAATAAAAGGAATCCAGTTGGAAAGGAAGAAGTAAAACTGTTGCTGTCTGTAGATACTATACATAAAAAATGCTAAATATGCCACCCAAAAGTACTAGAACTCATCAATTCATTCAGTAAAGTTTCAGGTTATGAAATTAACATACAAGAATCTTATGTTTCTATACACTAACAGCAAAGTAACAGAGAAATTAAGAAAACCATCCTATTCATAATTACATGAAAACAAATAAAGCATCTGGGAATAAATCTAAGGAGATAAAAGACATATACTTGGAAAACTATAAAGCACTGATGAAAGAAATTAAGGATGATACAAATAAGTGGAAAGATACACCACGCTCATGGATTCGAACAGCAATATCGTGGAAATGACCATACTGCCCAAGACAATCTGTAGGTTTGGTATAATCCCTTTCAAAATACCAATGGCCTTTTTCATGGAACTAGAAGAAATAATTCTAAAATTTGTATGGAAACACAAAATATCCTGAATAGCCTAAATGATTTTAAGAAAGAAGAACAAAACAGGACATATCACATTCCCTTATTTGAAATTATACTACAGAGCTACAGTAATCAAAATAGTATGTTACAGGCACAAAAACAGACACATAGATCAATGGAACTGAATAGAGAGCTCATAAACAAACACACACTTCTATGGGCAATTAGCCTGTTACAAAGGAGGTTAGAATATATAATGAAGGAAAGATAGCTTCTTCAATAAATGGTATTGTGAAAACTGTGCTGCTACATGCAAAGGAATCAAACTAGATTACTTTCTCATACCACATAAATTAAAAAAAAAGACTTAAATTTAAGACCTGAAACCATAACACATCTGAAAGAAAATAGAGGCAGTAGGCTCTTTGACACTGGTCTTAGCAATAATTTTTTGGATGTGACTCTTCAAGCAAGGAAACAAAAGCAAAAATAAACCAATAGGACTACATTAAACTCTAAAGCTTTCGTAAAATGAAGGAAGTTATCAACAAAATGGAAAAGCTGCCTACTGAATGTGAGAAGATATTTGCATTGCAAACCATATATCTGACTAAGGGTTAGTATCCAAAACATATAAAGAACACATACAACTGAATATCAGGAAAGCAATCTGATCGAAAACTAGGGAGAGGACCTGAATAGACATTTTTCCGAAGAAAACATATAAATTGCCAACAGGCATCTGAAAAGATTGGCTCAACATCAATAATCATCAGGCAAATGCAAATCAATATTACAGTGAAGTATCACCTCATGCCTGTCAGAATGGCTGTTATCAAAACAACAACAACAACAAATAAGTATTTGTAAGGATGTCAAGAAAAGGGAACTCTTATGCACTGTTGGTGGGAATGTAAATTGGTACAGCCACTATGGAAATTCCTCAAAAAAAGTGAAAATAGAACTACCATATGATCCAGCAGTTCCAATTCTGCGTATCCAAAGAAAACAGAAATATTAACTGAAAAAGGTATGCACACCTCTATGTTTATTGCAACATTATTTACAATAGCCAAGATATGAAAACAGCCTAAGTGGTCATCAGTAGATGAATGGATAAAGAAGATGTGGGGTGTGTGTATATATGTGTGTGTGTGTGTGCATTTGTTGTTATTGTTGTTCAGTCACTAAATTGTGTCTGACCCTTTGCAGCCCCATGGACTGTAGCACACCAGGCTCCTCTGTCTTCCACTATCTCCTAGAGTTTCTTCAAATTCATGTCCATTGAGTCAGTGATGCTATCTAACTGTCTCATCCGCTACTGCCCCTTTCTCCTTTTGCCTTCAATCTTTCCCACCATGGGTCTTTTCCAGTGAGTCAGATCTTCATATCAGGTGGCCAAAGTATTGGAGCTTCAGCTTCAATATCAGTCTTTCCAGTGAATATTCTGAGTTGATTTCCTTTAGGATTGACTGGTTTGATCTCCCTGCAGCCCAAGGGCCTCTAAAGAGTCTTCTTCTCTAGCACCACAATTTGTAAGGTATGTATGTAATATATACATACAAATAATAATATATAATATTATATAATTATATTATTATATAATACATACATACACACACACACACACACAAATAGCTAACTCATTGGAAAGGACCCTGATGCTGAGAAAGATTGAAGGTAGAAGAAGAAGGCAACAGAGGATGAGATGGTTGGATGGCATCATTGATTCAATGGACATGAACTTGGGCTAACTCTGGGAGATAGTGAGGGACAGGGAAGCCTGGCATGCTGCAGTTCATGGGGCCAAAGAGTTGGACACGGCTTAGCGACTGAACAGCAACAACACATATATATATATATATATATATACATACATATATATATGAAAGGTATATTATGGGTACATACATATACACACACAATGGAATATTAATCACTCATAACTGCTCAACATCACTAATCATCAGGTAGATGCAAATCAATATTACAATGAAGTTTCACTTCATGCCTGTCAGAATGGCTGTTATCAAAAAGACAACAAATAAGTATTTGTAAGGATGTCGAGAAAAGGGAACTCTTATGTACTGTTGGTGGGAATGTAAAGAATAAAATCTTGCTAATTGTGACAATAAGGATGAACATAGATGATATTATGCTAAGTGAAATAAGTCAGACAGAGAAATACCGTTTGATCACACTTATATTTGGAGTCTAAAAGCCAAAACAAATAAATAAACTTAACAAAACAGAAACAGTCATACAGACAGAGAAGCAAATGGATTGTTGCTAGAGAGTAGAAGGGAAGGAGAAGGAGAGAAATAGGTGAGAGGGATTAAGAGGTCCAAACTTTCAGTTTCAGAGTAAATGAAATGTACAGTGTGTACATTCATACAGGTGTGGAATGTACAGTGTGGGAAATACAGTCGATAATTATGTAGTATCTTTGTATGGTGACAGATGACAACTAGACTTATGTTGATAATTTTGACATATATATAAATATCAGATTGCTATGTTATATACCATAAACTAACATAGTATTGAAGATCAGTTATACTTCAAAAAACATACAATGAATGAACTCATAAAAAAAGAGACCAGATTTATGGCTATCAGAGATGGGGGTGGGGGGAAGGGAATTAAATGAAGATAGTCAAAAGGTACAAGCTTCCAGTTATAAGTAAGTACTAGGGTTGACGTGTACTTGATAAAAATAATTAACACTGCTGTACCTTATAAATGAAAATTATTAAGAGAGTAAATCCTGAGTTCTCATCACAAGGAAAAAGTATTTTCTGTTTCTTCAGTGTTTCTGTATGAGTTGATGGATGTTCACTAAACCTATTGTGATAATCATTTCATGATGTATATAAGTCAAATCATTATGCTGTACATTTTAAACTTATATGGTGCTTATGTCAGTTATATCTCAATAAAGCTGGAAAAACAAAACAAAACGTTAACTCATGTAGTCCATAACAGAGTCAGCACAAAATCTGAATCCTTGTGGTGAGCTCTTGTCATTTAGAAACTAAAGTCCGGGAACTAAAGAGCCTCTTGATGAAGGTGAAAGAGGACAGTTAAAAGCTGTCTTAAAACTCCACATTCCAAAAATGAAGATCATGGCATCTGGTCCCATCACTTCATGGCAAATAGACGGGGAAACAATGGAAACAGTGACAGACTTTTCTTGGGCTCCAGAATCACTGTAGTTGGTGACTACAGCTATGAAATTAAAGGAAGCTTGCTCCTTGGAAGAAAAGCTATAGCAAACCTAGACAGTGTATTAAAAAGCAGAGATGTTACTTTGCTGACAAAAGTCTGTCTAGTCAAAGCTATGGTTTTTCCAGTAGTCATGTATGGATTTTAGAGTTGGACCATAAAGAAAGCTGAACACAGAAGAATTGATGTGTTTGAACTGTGGTGTTGGAGAAGACTCTTGAGAGTCCCTTGGACTGCAAGGAGATCCAACCAGTCAATCCTAAAGGAAATCAATCCTGAATATTCATCGGAGGGACTGATGCCAAGGCTGAAGCTCCAATACTTTGGCCACCGGATGCGAAGAGCTGACTTCAATTGAAAAGACCCTGATTCAGGGAAAGATTGAAGGCAGAAGGAGAAGGGGACGACAGAGGATGAGATGGTTGGATGGCATCACCGACTCAATGGACATGAGTTTGAGCAAGCTCCGGGAGATGGTAAAGGACAGGGAGGCCTGGTGTGCTGCAGTCTACAAGTTCACAAAGAGTCGGACACGACTGAGCAACTGAACAAATGTATCTTAATGCTTATCTCTTATATGGTAGTTACTTAGGCAAGAGCATTGATAGTCATTATACTGTTTTATTTAAGGAGTCCTTGGTAACTAAGCAATTTAGTCCCTCATTTCTTTAAATTTACTGCATGTATCTGCCTAGACATTGTATAAAAACTTACTTTATTTAGGGAGTTTGCAAAAAATTATCTTCAGGCTGGAGGGTTCTGTGTGTGAATGTGTATAAAATTTCTTTACAGAGACTTTGAGTTTGTAAAACTGTTTTGCTTCTGACTATTTTTGCCTTCCCTCACTACCTGCTGATCTAGATGATTTGAGAATAAGCTGGTTCTTGTCTGAGAGATGGTCATACAGACAATAGCTGAAGGAAGTTCTGTATATACTATGGGAGTTTATGGTTTTCTATAAATTTCAGAGTATCTGAAAGAAGAGCTAGCTTTTGATTTCAGGCACAATAATGTCAATATATTTGGTAGCATCTCATTTTACTGCTTTTCACCAAGCCAGGTTTCCTAATAGGGTGGTTGACATTTATTTTCCTTTATCCTAAGTAAAGTAAATGAACGAAAAGTCGAGCAGAAGGCCTGAAATGTCTTCTCCATTCACCAAGAGTCTATGAGCATTTTCTTCTGTAGATTTCAGAGAATGAAGATTTGGACTTCAACCAGGTTCTCTGCCACTGCTGCAGCATGGAGGCATTTGTGTATGCTGTTTTTTTAAAAAATCACTGCTTAGAGAGCAATGGGTGTTGATAGGCCCTAGCATGACCTCAGAGAATGCCACCTGAAGCTGGTGGTGGCTTCTGTGTGCTTGGCTTGTCTTCAGTATTGGAGTTTCACTCTGTCTTAGTCTGCTTGGTCTGCCAGAAAAGTACCATAGACTGGGTGACTTAACCAACAGACACTTATTTCTCACAGTTCTGAAGGCTGGAAGTCCAAAATCACTGTACCAGCATATTTGGTTTTCGGTAAAGATCCTTATCCTGGATTGCAGATGGCTATCTTCTTGCTGTACTTTCATATGATAGAGAAAGAAAGAGGGTTCTGGTCTCTCCTCTTTTTTAGGGTACTAATCCCATCACAGGGGGTCTATCTTCATGACTTCATATAAATTTAATTACCCCAAAGACCCCACTCCAAATACCATCACACTGGGGATTAGGACTTCAGCATATGGATTTTAGGGTTAAGCACACACTTAGTCCAAGCACACCTCGTGCCTTTAGTTGCATGTGGAGTCTTCCAGTGACTTTACTGGATATAAGGCATAAGAACTGAATAAGATTTCACTTATGCTCCTTATTATTTGTCCTGAAGAGTAAAGGGTCTTGTGAATTTCAGTTCTTATGAATTTGCACTCAAGGGAAAGTTAAATAATTATGATTAAAATCTGACATCCAGAGAGGCCTATGTTAAACATTCCTCATGTTTATTGGGGATACCCTGAATAGCACATTGGCAGGAATAGTTTTTTAAAAATTATGTCAGGCTGGAAGGATTTCACCATTTACTTTTTGATATAAGCAGGTTTTATCCGGCACTTTTACCAACAACTTGACCTACATTTCATGTGGTACAACAACAAATTTCAGTGAAAAATAGAAGCCAAGAATGCTGGGTTTAAAACTAGAAATATTCAAGAGAGGGGGTGTTTATAGGTACTTCTTTCTGTTTACCATCTTAAAATGGATGTAGTACCAATGAAGGTCCTAGGATTTTATTTCAGCCCACATTTAAAATGTTCTGAATAAACGCATGTGGTTTACTTTCACAGTGTTTACAGAGCACAGTTAAACAGCATTCAATGTCTAGGGTTAACCTCAAAATAGTATGTGTATTACTGGAGTAGAATGTAATCTGAGCAGGACTGGACAGTGGGTCCTTTTCTTCTGTGTTTTTTTATTCAGTCAGTTCCATTAACTCTACTGAAACCTCACTCTTTGGTTCAGTGGTAGCTGCTTGTAGTAAATGATATTTGTTATCCCTTATCTTTCTGTTTTGGGTGGAGGAAAGATATTATCAGATACTTTGAAAGCTTTTTAGGAAAATGAGGAAGAAGGAGATTTCTTTTCCTTTTAATAATGCAACAGTTTAAGGATGTAGGCTGTATTCCTTAGGCCAGTGATTAGGTATGCCTAAGTGGAGATAGTGATATTGTTGACCCATGGTCTGTTGCTTATCTCAGGCTTGGGGAAATAAGCCCAGGGCTACGGGCCCGGAGTAATGTTTCTCCAGTGTTTCCTCAGAGTAGGAAGCAATTTTATGTTGCCTGGTCCTGTATACTCTGTATTCTCTCTTTATATATGTGTTTATCTATCTGTATGCTAATATATGCTATATTAAGGTTCTCTAGGGGATATCCCGGAGAAGGCAATGGCACCTCACTCCAGTACTCTTGCCTGGAAAATCCAGTGGACGGAGGAGCCTGGTAGGCTGCAGTCCATGGGATCACTAAGAGTTGGCACGGCTGAGCAACATCACTTTCACTTTTTGCTTTCATGCATTGGAGAAGGAAATGGGAACCCACTCCAGTGTTCTTGCCTGGAGAATCCCAGGGACGGGGGAGCCTGGTGGGCTGCCGTCTATGGGGTCGCACAGAGTTGGATACGACTGAAGCGACTTAGCAGTACAGTAGCAGGGGATATCCTATTGGTTCTGTTTTTGGAGAACCCTAATGCAGCATATAAGATATAAACAAAATTCCTGAATCTTAAACCCTCATCCTTGTCATATTCATTGGCTTATTTTTATTCCTATTCTGTAAAGGTTAAGTATGGGACAGTGAAGAAGACACAGTCTGATTGTGATTTTAGGAATTCTTTATATGTTTATTGGAAATATATCCAGTTGAAACAACCTAAAAGTTCAGCATTAGCATATTGGTTAATAAAGATTTATCAATATAATATTTAACTGTACAATGAACATTATTAAAAATGTGTTGCAAATAAATATTTACTGATATAGAAGTATCCTCATAGTATATGACTAAAGTTAAAAAGTCACTTCAGGGACTTCCCTGGTGGCTCAGTGGATAAGAATTCGCCTTGCAATGCAAGGGACATGGGTTCGATCCCTAGTCCAGGAATCTTCCACAAGCCATGGAGTAGTTAAGCGTGTGCGCCACAACTGCTAAGTCTATGTGCTGCAGCTGTTGAAGACCATGTGCCTAGAAGCCTGTGTTCTGCAGCAAGAGAAGCCACGACAGCGAGGAGACTGTGCACTGCAAAGGGAAGAGTAGCTCCCACCCACCACAACCAGAGAAAGTCTGTGAGCTGCAGTGCGCTCCAGCGCAACCAAAAATTAAAGGAAAAAGCCACTTAAAAACATGTAACACTCATAATGAGATGAACATTTATGTATTAGAAGTTCCATAATAGCATTATTCTGTAGAAATATAGCATAAGCCACAGACACAAACCACATATGTCATTTAAAATTTTCTAGTAACTACATTAAAACAAGTAGAAATAAGTGAAATTAATTTTAATAATGTATATTTAAGCAGATATAGCTAAAAATGAAATGTAAAAGTGTTATTCACTCAGTTGTGCCCGACTTTTTGCCACCCCATGGACAGTAGCCTGCCAGGGTCCTCTGTTCGTGAAATTCTCCAGGCAAGAATATTAGAGTGGATAGTCATTCCCTTCTCCAGGGGATCTTCCTGACCCAGGGGTCAATACTGGGTCTCCCACACTGCAGGCAGATTCTTTATCATTTGAGCCACCAGAGAAGCCCAAATATAGCCAAGATATTACTAAATATTAATATAACTAACAAATTCTTGATATTTTATGTTTGTATACTATTTTTGAAATACAGTGAGTATTTTATCATTAAAGCATATTTCATTTCAGACTAGATCTTTTTCACCTGCTAAATTGTCTCATGGGCTTATGGCTACCGTATTGAATAATGCAGAGCAAGAAAGATATGCATCAAAATATTAATAGGGTTATCTATAGATGGTAGAATTATGGATTCATCTTTTTGCTTGCTCATTTTATACAATATATAAGATAGATGTCTTTATAATAGACATCTATTGCTTTTATAAGAAGTTAAAACAATCTATGTTTAATTAAAATGTTTCATAGGAAGACTTTAGATCCTGTGATGAAACTCCTATTGGCTTATACCTCTAAGACATCCTCTTGTAGAGGAAGATGTAGTCAGTTTTCAAGACAACTGAAGTTTATAAATGGAGACTCACATCAGTACTGTGTGCAGTCAAAGGACTGTGTGTATGCATGTGTGTATATGTAATATATGTGTGTGCATCCAGGTATGTATGTGTATATGTGTGTGCATACATGAATGGAGATGGTGTATAATGGGCTTTCTGTGGACACTGGAAATTCCTATAGTCATAGACACAAGGTGGCCCTGAGGCATGAGCATCATAGTCTTTCAGTGAGGATTATTAACCTGAAGTTACAGTCCTTAGTCTCAAATTAATCTGTTTTTCTTCACCAGAATATCCTCCCATTTCTTAGCCCAGGATGACCTGCTGGACTAAACACAAAACCCGAGCTAGATAGTTCTTGGGTTGCGTTGTAGAGGTTAAGCATGAACATTTCAGAGCAGTTAGGGCCAGATTCCCATCAAAAGCAACCTCTTGGGAATTTGGAGTACTCAAGTATTAGCCAAGTTAGGGTCTAGTTCAATATTCTTCTGAAATGACACACTGGAATTATTCAGTCAGAGGGAGCTATGGAATGTACCCTACCACATAATCAGAAGGCCCTGAACTATAAACAATGGAACCATTAGAGTGCCAAACGGAGTCATATGGAGATCAGTGACACTCTACATGCTGTCATCTTAGTGGCCTCATAACAAACATTGTATTCATCAAAACTGTGCCCTTGGGGTACCTTGACCTAAGTCAATGAAGGTCTAAAATGCTAGACTCCATCATGTCTAATTCCTTTGACTTTTATTAAAGTTAATCATGATAAGCTCATTTGGTCTTAATGTCAGTGTTATAAGTACTTTATCAGTACTATTTCTCTCTGCAGTTTATTATTAATTTTCAGGAGATTCCCAGATGTGCCTGGGATGGAAGTGAAGTAAACATGAACTGGTTCCCCAAAGTTCTGATTTGAGCAGTTTGAGCCAATCTGACAAAAACCTCGTGTGTCTTTAAGTGTAAAGCACCTGCCAAGCCACATGTGCGCCAGAGCACTGGAATTCCTTGGACTTGTTTTCCTGAGAAGGAGGCTTGGGTAGTGGGGCACCCACTAAACCACTAAATATTTCTTTCCTTTTGTTTTAAAAATAGAAATTCTTACAAAACAAGCCTCATCTCTGGTTTCCAAACCACAAAGTTCTGAAGCAGGGACTTTGAGGAATCCTCAGTATTTCTGAATGAAATGTCAATAAGTCGCATCATCGTTTTCAACTCTTGCACTCTCTGCAGAGAACTCTGATGGTCTGTTGGTAAAACCATTCACTTAGTGAAGTGACTGATGTAGAATTAAGGAGAAGGATACAGCACCTCTTCTTTATTTGGGCTTCAAGAATTAATTGGCATTTTCCAGGCTTTCTTTCTTTCTTTAACTTGATGGAAGAGTAGACATGCCACACAACTGCTCTGTTTCATTTCAGAGAGCAGACTCTGTGAGGAAGAACACACTTAATAACATTCCATGAAATGGAAAAGTTAGTCTCCCCTCTGTGCAAGTATAGTTACAAACAGCTTATAACCTATCAAGCCTAAGACTTGGCAAAGATAATTTATTGAGTCTTGTTTACTAAAGATGCTGGAAATACTTCATATCAATTAGGGTTGGTCAGTTGCTTTAACAAATAGATCCATAAATGTATAATTGTTCAAATATAATATGAGTTTATTTCTTGCCCATGTATGAGTGCTGGGCAAGGGAGTAGGTGGGCAGTATCCCTCCTAAACACAGTCCTTCAGGAATTCAGGTTGTTGGAGGCCTTGCCAATTTCAGCATGTGAATGCCCCAGGGTGCCTCTGTTAGGGGAAAAGAACAGACAGGAAGATACATAGGAGAATTTTACAGACCAGAACTGGACACGACATGTCACATTTCCACTTACTTGTCATAGGCTAGGATTCATTTATGTGGTCTCACCTAACTATGAGGGATGCTGGGAAAGGTAGTCCCTGACTGGGCAATCACTTTTAAAATAATCTCTACACTATAGATGGGAGCCTATGAATTTTTGGTGTGTACTTAGCTATCTATATGAAATGCTCTGTTCTTTTCTTTTTAAGAAAATTTATTAAAAAAAATTAAAACTAGTGTTTAAAAATAATAAGTGAATAGATAATTTCCCCTAGGAATGGCCTTAATGGTGATACCTTCACCACTGTCTCCATGAAACCTGTTTAGAGGAAATTGAAGAAAAAAGAAATGGGAGGAAAGAAGATGAGAAACACAAAGGAGGAGAAGGAAGAGAGAGAGGAAAAGAGATGGGGAAAGATGGCAAGGAAGACAGTGAAAAACGTGATGAGATGATGAGAAAAGTAAAATCCTACCACATTGGACAGGCTTAGGGGTTAAGGAGAATTAACAGATTTTGCATCTCTTTCATTTTTCCTCTCAAGCCATAGGTCAGCTTTATACAAATTTATGTGGGCATAGCTGGGTTCTGGCTCCCTTTCATTGCTGCTGCTGCTAAGTCGCTTCAGTTGTGTCCGACTCTGTGTGACCCCATAGACGGCAGCCCACTAGGCTCCTCTGTCTCTGGGATTCTCCAGGCAAGAACACTGGAGTGGGTTCCCATTTCCTTCTCCAATGCATGAAAGTGAAAAGCGAAAGTGAAGTCGCTGAGTCGTGCCCTAACTCTCAGTGACCCCATGGACTGCAGCCTACCAGGCTCTTCCGTCCATGGGATTTTCCAGGCAAGAGTACTGGAGTGGGGTGCCATTGCCTTTTCTGCCCTTTCACTGCACATCTATCCTAATTCTGGCTTACTTTTTGCCATGATACTATTGAAATATAATGCACACCCGCTTGTAAACTACAAAGAATTATCTGATTGTAATTATGATGAGTATTAACATAAAACCTGAAACATTTTTTAAAGGTTGTATTGCTGGACTAAATAAAAAAAATAATCACAATTTATTGATTCTAATTCCATTTTACTAAATAATATATATTGATATATAAAGTACATATAGATAAAGGCATAAATCTTCCTTCCTTGATGGATTTTCACAAAAACGAGCATCAAGAAATATAACCCACATTCAGATAATCCTCTTGTGCCTGTTCCTAACAATTAACCCCTCCCTTTCCCTTAGAGATAACTTAAAATTTATAGAAATGGAATTATATAGTATGAAATTTTTTTCTGTGACATTGATTTATATTGTTATGTGTGGCAGCAATGTGTTCATTTTTATTACTGTATAGGATTCCATTGTATGAATATGCAGCAATATTTCTATTTACTTTTCAAGGACATTTTGATTGTTTCCAGTTTTCAGCTACTATGAATAACACTGCTATGACACTCTTGTCCATGTCCTTTTGTCTGCATATGTGCACATTTTTCTTCAGTCTTTACCTACGAATGAAATTTCTATGTTATCGAGTAGATATGCATTCTCTTTTAGTGCTGTGCTGCACTAAGTTGCTTCAGTCGTGTCCAGCTCTTCATGACCCTATAGACTGTAGCCTACCTGGCTCCTCTGTCCATGGGATTTTCCAGGCAAGAATACTGGAGTGGATTGCCATGGCCCTTCCAGGGGATCTTCCCAACCCAGGGATTGAACCTGTGCCTCTCATGTCTCCTGCACTGGCAGGTGGGTTCTTTACCACTAGCACCACCTGGGAAGCCCTCTCTTTCAGTGGATACAGTTAAACATTTTAAAAATGACTGGAGCCCTCACTTTCTCAGTAGCAGTGTATTGGAGAGTTTCAGTTCTTCCACATCCTAGCCAGCACTTAGTGCTGTTGGTCTTCTTACTTTTAGTTACTCTATAGTGGTTTCAAATCTCCTGATAATTAATGAACATGAGAGCCTTTTCATGTGTTTATTAGTTATTGGATATGCAATTAACCTAAATATAGTCAATATATTTCAATATATTGAAAAGGCCCTTTTTTTCAATTCTTATGGTAGAACAGTAGTGATTTGCCCAGATTTCCATTTACCAAGCCAGGCCACCCATGCCCCCAGATGCTGTGAGTGACAACTGTCAACAGCTCGTGTTGCCCACCTCCTCCAGAGAACCGGTCCTTTTCTAATGGGGCTGTCTTCCCTGGGCAGTTCCATATCCTCTAGACATGTGACTATTAGTCATTCAGCTTGTGGATGAGTAATGTGAGGAAGCAAAAGACTGGCCTCCTTGGCTCAAGAAGGTCAGCCTATTGTGTGGTTTAAGTGTCTGAGTCCTAAGGATTAATCTGTAGCTAGCTTTACCCAAGACCGCGTCTTTGTTTGACTCTTTCTCCTTTACAGTTCTGCTTTGCTTTCTTCCTATGTAGATTTTTTTCTGAAGTGCATGCTCTCAATAAATCATGTACACTAAAAACCCTCTCTCAGGTTTTGCTTCTAGGGAACCCAACCTAATACCATTGTTCCTAGAAGTGCTTGTAGGGAGCAGACTCTAAGAACGTGATCCCAGGTTGTATCACTTTCTAGCAGTATAACAGACCATGTCATCATCACTTCTGATAGTCTATTACCATATATAATAAAAGTGCAACTGCTAAGGCTTTCATCTGTGGTGAACTGGCATTGAAATAGTGAAAGAATATGTATTGCTTTGTGCATTATTTCTGACATTTTGAAGGTAGCAGAGGACTGTAAATTGGGTGGCTATTGTTTATTTCCACTGAAAATAGAAAGTCATAGGGTCAGGACTTGCTGTGCATGCTAAGTTGCTTCAGTCATGTCCAATGCTTTGTAACCCTATGGACTGTAGCTCACCAAGCTCCTCTGTTCACAGGATTCTCTAGGCAAGAATACTGGAGTAGGTTGTCATGCCCTTCACCAGGGGATCTTCCAGACCCAGGGATTGAACCTACATCTCTTACATCTCCTGCATTGGCAGTTGGGTTCTTTATGTTAGCACCACCGAGAAGCCCCAGGCTGAGGCCAATCAATCACAAATTTAAAGCAAAGTGTGAGAGTTAGAGGGCATCTTAACTGTCAAAGTGACCTCATTTCTTGTTAGTGAAGGAGAGAGAGAGATGAAGATCAGGCAGAGGCAGAGGACCTAAGTTTTTAATTGTGACAGAATTTTGGAAAAGGCTGAATTCTCAGCCTAGCCCAGTGTTCTGTGCTAAAGATAAATCCCTTATAGAGAAGGAGTGAGACTATAAGACTTGATGCAAAGTTGTCTTGGTAGATGAACTCAAGCAACCAGATTCCCTTGTGCTCTCTGATTCTCTTGCACTCTCCAGGTTTACAAAAGTGACTCCAACTCTCCACTGTAGAAAAATATAGTCTCTCTTTCTTGAAGACTATGAGAAAAGTAGCAATATTATGTTGGTTTTCCTCAGGTTCTGCCCTCAATTTGCTTCATGACTGCCAGTATTAAACTTATCATGAACCAGATAGGCATGTGCTGGGAAACATAATGGAAGCAGTGATTATATGTTAAAAGGGTGTCAGGATCCAACCATTGATTTCTGACAGGAATTAGGAGAGTGTTCCTTGGAACAGATCCTGGGGATATTGGATCAAGGGTGAAGGAGTAATATATGGAGGAGTGTGAAGGGTGATATTTCAACATGTGGCTGTGGTCCCATGATATAGAATTTAACATATAAATTCTAATATGTTAGGAATCCAGATAGCCTAGATACATCAGAGATAATTGTAGTCAAGTGCTAGATTGGTCTTGGAACATATGGAAAGTTATGGCCCATGTTAAAACTGCCATGGCAGACAGTGGAGGAATAGATCAAAAAGCTCAAAGAATCTATGCTGACAGATTTAATAACTTAGTGCAATTGACTAATTTCTTAACAGACACAATCTATCAAAATTTACACAAGGAAAAATAGCTAATCCGAATAAGCTAATTTCTCATAAAGAAATTGAATTGACAATTAATAACCTTACAAAAGAGAAAGCACCAGACCAGGTGATTTCACTGAAGTCTATCAGTTATCTAGGGAAGAAATTATTTCCATTTACCAAGCCAGGCCACCCATGCCCCCAGATGCTGTGAGTGACAACTGTCAACAGCTCGTGTTGCCCACCTCCTCCAGAGAACTGGTCCTTTTCTAATGGGGCTGTCTTCCCTGGGCAGTTCCATATCCTCTAGACATGTGACTATTAGTCATTCAGCTTGTGGATGAGTAATGTGAGGAAGCAAAAGACTGGCCTCCTTGGCTCAAGAAGGTCAGCCTATTGTGTGGTTTAAGTGTCTGAGTCCTAAGGATTAATCTGTAGCTAGCTTTACCCAAGACCGCGTCTTTGTTTGACTCTTTCTCCTTTACAGTTCTGCTTTGCTTTCTTCCTATGTAGATTTTTTTCTGAAGTGCATGCTCTCAATAAATCATGTACACTAAAAACCCTCTCTCAGGTTTTGCTTCTAGGGAACCCAACCTAATACCATTGTTCCTAGAAGTGCTTGTAGGGAGCAGACTCTAAGAACGTGATCCCAGGTTGTATCACTTTCTAGCAGTATAACAGACCATGTCATCATCACTTCTGATAGTCTGTTACCATATATAATAAAAGTGCAACTGCTAAGGCTTTCATCTGTGGTGAACTGGCATTGAAATAGTGAAAGAATATGTATTGCTTTGTGCATTATTTCTGACATTTTGAAGGTAGCAGAGGACTGTAAATTGGGTGGCTATTGTTTATTTCCACTGAAAATAGAAAGTCATAGGGTCAGGACTTGCTGTGCATGCTAAGTTGCTTCAGTCATGTCCAATGCTTTGTAACCCTATGGACTGTAGCTCACCAAGCTCCTCTGTTCACAGGATTCTCTAGGCAAGAATACTGGAGTAGGTTGTCATGCCCTTCACCAGGGGATCTTCCAGACCCAGGGATTGAACCTACATCTCTTACATCTCCTGCATTGGCAGTTGGGTTCTTTATGTTAGCACCACCGAGAAGCCCCAGGCTGAGGCCAATCAATCACAAATTTAAAGCAAAGTGTGAGAGTTAGAGGGCATCTTAACTGTCAAAGTGACCTCATTTCTTGTTAGTGAAGGAGAGAGAGAGATGAAGATCAGGCAGAGGCAGAGGACCTAAGTTTTTAATTGTGACAGAATTTTGGAAAAGGCTGAATTCTCAGCCTAGCCCAGTGTTCTGTGCTAAAGATAAATCCCTTATAGAGAAGGAGTGAGACTATAAGACTTGATGCAAAGTTGTCTTGGTAGATGAACTCAAGCAACCAGATTCCCTTGTGCTCTCTGATTCTCTTGCACTCTCCAGGTTTACAAAAGTGACTCCAACTCTCCACTGTAGAAAAATATAGTCTCTCTTTCTTGAAGACTATGAGAAAAGTAGCAATATTATGTTGGTTTTCCTCAGGTTCTGCCCTCAATTTGCTTCATGACTGCCAGTATTAAACTTATCATGAACCAGATAGGCATGTGCTGGGAAACATAATGGAAGCAGTGATTATATGTTAAAAGGGTGTCAGGATCCAACCATTGATTTCTGACAGGAATTAGGAGAGTGTTCCTTGGAACAGATCCTGGGGATATTGGATCAAGGGTGAAGGAGTAATATATGGAGGAGTGTGAAGGGTGATATTTCAACATGTGGCTGTGGTCCCATGATATAGAATTTAACATATAAATTCTAATATGTTAGGAATCCAGATAGCCTAGATACATCAGAGATAATTGTAGTCAAGTGCTAGATTGGTCTTGGAACATATGGAAAGTTATGGCCCATGTTAAAACTGCCATGGCAGACAGTGGAGGAATAGATCAAAAAGCTCAAAGAATCTATGCTGACAGATTTAATAACTTAGTGCAATTGACTAATTTCTTAACAGACACAATCTATCAAAATTTACACAAGGAAAAATAGCTAATCCGAATAAGCTAATTTCTCATAAAGAAATTGAATTGACAATTAATAACCTTACAAAAGAGAAAGCACCAGACCAGGTGATTTCACTGAAGTCTATCAGTTATCTAGGGAAGAAATAATATTAGTCTTTCAGAAAACCTGAAGCACAGAGAGCATTTTCTAACACCTTCTATGAGGCTGTCATTACCTGATACCCAAACCAAGCAAAGACATTATTAAAAAAGAAAGCTACAGGGACTTCCCTGGTGGTTCAGTGGCCAAGACTTCATACTCCCAAGGCAGAGATCCCAGGTTTGATTCCTGGTTGGGGAACTAGATTCCACATGCCACAACCAAGAGCATGCAAGCCACAACTAAAAGATCCTGCATGCTGCAATTAAGACCTGGTACAGTCAAATAAATAAATAAATATTTAAAAAATGGAAAGATAAAGAAGATAAAGCTACAGACCAATGTCTCTTGTGAATAGAGATGGAAAACCCTCAATACTGTATTAGCTGATCAATTCAAGAATTTTATTATTAAAAAATTTTTATTATTATTTTTTTTAATTTTATTTATTTATTCTTTTAAAAATATAAATTTATTTATCTTAATTGGTGGTTAATTACTTTTAAATGGAAAATAATTGCTTTACAATGTTGTATTGGTCTCTGCCATACAGAAACCATAGTTTGAAGTGTGTGTAAAATATAGTGTGAAGCAGCTATAAATATATATATATATCTCCAGGCTTCCTGGCTGGCTCATTGGTAAAGAATCCGCTTGCCAATGCAGGAGACTCAGGTTTGACCTCTGGGTTGGGAAGAGCCCCTGGAGAAGGAAATGGCAACCCACTCCAGTATTCTTGCCTGGGAAATCCTATGGATAGAGGAATGTGACAGGCTGTATTCCATGGGGTCATAAAAGAGTTGGACACAACTTAGTGACTGAACAACAACAATACATATATTCCCTGTGTCTTGAGCCTCCCCTTCCCCACTGCCCCACCCCTCTAGGTCATCACAGAGCACTGGGCCAAACTCCTTGTGTTATATTGCAGCTTCCCTCTATATGACCGTGGCCAAGTGAGATTTATTATAGGTGTGCAAGGCTGGTTCAGCATTTCACAATCAATCCATAAATTACTCACTTCAGCAGGCTAAAGAAGAAAGATTATATGGTCATATCGGTAGATGCAGAAAAATCATTTGACAAAATCCAATAGCCATTCATGACAAAAACTCTTAGCAGACTGGAAATAGAGGGATATTTCCTCAACTTGATAAAGAACGTCTACAAAAACCTACAGCTAATAGTTAATGATGATTAACTATATACTTTTCTCTTAAAATTGGGAACAAAGCAGGGATATCTCCCCTCTCACTCCTACTCAGTATTGTATTGGAAGTCCTGGCTAATGTAGTCAGTTCAGTCCAGTTCAGTTGCTCAGTCGTGTCTGACTCTTTGCGACCCCATGAATCGCAGCATGCCAGGCCTCCCTGTCCATCACCATCTCTCGGAGTTCACTCAGACTCATGTCCATCATGTCTGTGATGCCATCCAGCCATCTCATCCTCTGTCGTCCCCTTCTCCTCCTGCACCCAATCCCTCCCAGCATCAGAGTCTTTTCAGATGAGTCAACTCTTCACATGAGGTGGCCAAAGTACTGAAGTTTCAGCTTTAGCATCATTCCTTCCAAAGAACTCCCAGGGCTGATCTCCTTCAGAATGGACTGATTGGATCTTCTTGCAGTCCAAGGGACTTCTCCAACACCACAGTTCAAAAGCATCAATTCTTCGGCGCTCAGGCTTCTTCACAGTCCAACTCTCACATCCATACATGACCACAGGAAAAACCATAGCCTTGACTAGACGGACCTTAGTTGGCAAAGTAGTGTCTCTGCTTTTGAATATACTATCTAGGTTGGTCATAACTTTTCTTCCAAGGAGTAAGCATCTTTTAATTTCATGGCTG